>NQLW01000092.1:47783-70252 GCA_002312845.1 Kalanchoe fedtschenkoi | reverse complement strand
CTTCCACCGGATCTCCCGCCGCCATACCCGCCACCGCCACCGCCGCGGCCTCTCCCGCCGCCGCGGCTGCCCTGGACAGGCGCGCCGTCCGGCCCGCTCACATCGACCGCCTTGGCCCTCCCGTCGTCGCCAGATCCGACGGTGTACTCGACGCTCTCGCCCTCGGCCAGGCTCCGGAACCCCTCGGACTGGATGGAGGACTGGTGGACGAAGAGATCCTCGCTGCCGTCGTCCGGAGTGATGAAGCCGAAGCCCTTCGTGTCGTTGAACCACTTCACCGTCCCTTGCTGCCTCTCACCCATCGCGTCTCGCTGCTCGATCTCGCGCAAACCCTAATTTCGCTGATTTGGGGATTTCGGTTTAAGCCGAAGCGAGACTTATATAGAAGCGGGTGCGAGTGCCACGTCAGCACATGACTTTGACTTCGGGAACAACAAAGTATCATAAATAAAATAAAATAAAAATTCTGAACACTGATGCTCTTTGGCATCCATTTGGCTTGGCTATGGGAGCAAAATCCTGACGACTAAAACATTTCTGGGTACATCTTTTTACTGATCAGTTGATCCATGGCTTGAAGGCCTTCTGCTAACTTCTATGTACACTGAGCAGTTGATAACTTGTGAAGAAAATGAAGAGAGGAGAAGAAGAGGGAGGGCAGACAACATGTTACCTTACCCATGTCGGGAGTGGCAACGTTTGATCAATGGAAGCCTCTTGTGCCTCTAGACTGATACAGTTCGAGCCGGCTCTTTGCTTCTGGGAGAAGTGAGTCTACCAGTTCGTCTTGGTTCAAGCTGCCTTGCTTGAGAGCCCATTCAAGGACAATGAGCACCTCTTCACGGGCAAGCTCTTCGCTGTCCGGGACGTGCAAGGCTATGAAGCTGAGTAATATGAGGGAAGGTATTTGGAGGGCGTTTTCACCGAAGTAGACAAGCTGGATGAGGTGTTTGACGCCACCGGCGGATATGATGGCCTTGCAGTGAGTGACATGGAGGAAGTTGTCGGTGCAGGAGAATTTGGTGAGGGCGATGACGGCTTCTAGTGAAACTTCGGGTTCCCGTTCCTCCAGGAGTCGGACTAGTGGGGGTATGATTCGGGTTTCCGTGGCGCGGAAAGTCCTGGCGAGGCTGCCGATTGCCTGGATGCAGGGGATCAGGAGATCTGAGTTTGCGTCGATGATTATTTTCAGTAGGACTTCTACTACAGCTTTGGCTGCTGGGGAAGTTGGCTTGAATGCTGAGCGTCTCAGCTCGTGGTTCTGCTCCGCGACTGCTGCTATTTCCATGAGCGCCATGGCTGAATAGTACTTCACCTCTTCGGTCCCTTTCTCGACGAGGATGGCAAAGCACAGCAGCGCTCTTGACTCAGTTATGCTACGACATATCGAGAGGTTGCCCTTGCAGAGATTTAGCAGAGCCTTTGCGGCCATGGCTTTCATGTGGGCTTTAGTAGCCGGGTCCTCAAACTCTCTGCCTTTGATGCTGGTGCCAGTAAGTGAAATGTTGGTGTTGCCTTGAGCAGTAGTACCCTGGTTAGACCTTTTGTTCGAAGCTGAATGTGGGTTGATAGGGGGCTTACCCGAATCATTCTGCTTCGAAGTCTTCATAGCCAGTGTATCGTTTACGACGCTGTGCATCTGGTTGGGGGTCTGATTCGCCATCGGATGAGCAACCGCAATCTGCCCTGCTGACATCTCGTCCTCAGCTCCCTTCCCATTACTACTACTACTACTACCAACGCTGCTTTGATCATTATTAGCCATCACCACCGAATGTATAGACATCTTCTGCTTGCTCACAATCGCATACTTACTATGCTCCTGAACAGTCTCAAAGGCCAGCTGACTCACCAGCAACCTGATCACATTATTCTGCGCGAAGGGGTCCTGGCATTTTGGATGGTGCTCAGCCAATTCAGACACAGCCCAAGCCACCATAGCCTGCACCTTCATATGCCCATCTTTCAAAATCTTCCCAAACACCGAGCAAACCCCTCCGTTCACCAGCTGCTCGACACTATCAGGATCCCTCCCTAGCAGCCCGATCGCCCTCGCCGCATTCTCCTGCCCCTCCTGCTTCCCTTCCTTCGCTAATTTCAACAACGGCGGTATCCCACCTTCCTCGATAATCAGCTTACCATACCTCTCATTATCCCTAGCCAAGGACACCAACGAAGCCGCAGCATCACACCTATCATCCAACGATCCTGTATACAAAATGGCAATCTGCTCCCAAATCAAACACAGAATCGGCTCATTGGCCGCAATGGGCGGAAGCCCCAAGTACTCATCATCCCTCTCCTCCGACGGGGCAGATACACGCAGCAGCCACGACACGTCCCCGATCGAATTCTCCAGCTGCATCGAAGTCTTCCGAAACGCACCTGCTGGAATGATGGTGAAAATCCTCTTGAACACGCTGTTACCTCTGCATTTCAAAACCAGCCCCAACGCCTTGTCCAACACCTGCTCCGTATCATCGATGATCCGCCGCGTCGGCCGCTCGTACAGATCGTTCCCGGCTCTGGCCGCCTGACGCAGCAGAGCCGCCAGCCTCTCCGTCTTCGACTTCAGCTCCAGACATTCCTGCCGGAAGAACGTCGTCTCGTCCGCGATCTTCGTCACCTGGTCCGCCAATTGTATCGGCCGCGTCAGAATCTGCTTCACGATGTCCGCCATTTCTCAAGCGGACGCAGCAATTGAAACAACAGCAACAACAATAAGGACAGCAGCAACAACAACGACCGCCTCGATCGCAGCCGCGCGAATCTCGAACCCTAGGAAATTCAAACCTCAATCCGCCGCTCTCATCGCGTGACGTGAGCCATCAACAGCGCGCTTCCGTATGATCGGAGACCGAGATGGCTGGAGTGTGGATCGGTTGATTGATGGCCGGGGATGGTGATGATGACGGCGGAGGAGGCGGTGGCTGCGGCAGGAAGCTGTTGTTGATTTTCTGGTTTGATTTTTTTTCTTTCGCTCTTTTTTCGCGATCGAATTTTTTTTTGTGTTGGTTTTTCGAGCCGGGAGCTATTTATAGGGTGTGAGATCGAGTGGTCTAAGAGTCAGTTTGAGCCTTCTGTGAAACTATTCGACGCGCTCGTGCGAGTCGGACGAGCAGGGGAAAGGAGGAGACTGATGACGTGTCAAGTCTTGAATGGTGGATTTATGTTATTATAGAGTGGCAATGTAATTCGAGACTCTTGGCTTTTGAGGTAAATTTAATTGTATAAATTTATGTATGAACTTAGATTTTTTTTATCATTAAAATTTTTTGTTTTTTGTTAGTTGGTGCCTAATTTTAATTTGTGTTATGGGTGACTTTGAATGTTTTGATAAGTGGTTTTAGGTGGGTAGTAGAAATAATTCGGACTGTTGATATTATTAATCAAGAATTATCACATGAAAAAATTAAAATAACACGTGATGATTGATTATTAAATTAAATTTTTTCAATAACTTTACAAAATTAAAATTGCCATTAAGGTTGATGATTTTTTATCATTGCAAAAATGACAGTGCACAAGTAACTTCACGCGGCTTCGACAGGAAATGCCTCCGGCCAGACTAAACTACTGCGCTCCGCACAAACTCCAGCTTCGTTTGGATTTTTGCCGCGCTGGTCAAGGTGACTTGGCTCCGTTTCTCGCTAAGTAAGATTTTTCGTGCTAGGCGTAAATGTTGTTCCTTCAGACCTCAGGTTCGCGCCACACTTCAACGGCGTTTGTCTCGAAATTAAAAAAAATTGTAAAAATTCTTTAAGACAAGACTGTGCAAGGTAAGCTTGGAAAGAACTGAAAGAAAAAATTACAGATGTAGGAATATAAGGCGGCTGCACATCAGAACGAAGATATTGAAGTTGAAGAGCACCATTAACCACCTTGCTTTGAATGAGATGATAATCAATATCAGTATGGTATGCTCATGTAGGACCAGATTATGGGGGATAGCAATAGCAAATTTATTGTCACAATAGACAGGGACTAGAGTAATAGAAGAGACTGTAAGAGAATGCAATAAGGGAAGGAGCCAGACCACTTCAAAGGCCAAAGTTTGTAATGGGACAACACTGCGGCTCTGGCACAAGTTCAATCAAATCAATTCATATATACAGTTAGAACTCTCACACTCAAATTAATTAATTCTGAACGTGTAACTAACAATATTAATAATATTAACATGCAGTCCCTCTTGATTTGATTTCCATTCTATCATACAAAGTATTTACGAGGTAAGAGAATGTGAGAATTTTTTATTTGATTGAACAAAACTGAATGAAATAAAATTAGATGAAAATAAAATAATAAAGAACTCATGACTTTTGGTCCGTGTGAAATTCACTTCATCATTATGTTTACATCACAAATTCATTTGACGTGGATAAGATACACATAAATATTGTACGGAGTAGATTGCAACACAAAACAATCCAACGCATCTACGACTATCAGTACTTGTTTATCTGATCCACCAATCACTCTTGGATGTTCCGAGAGTACATACTCTCGTTTGCGATGTTGTTTAATTTTAATGAAATGCGTGTCGTTTTTCTCGTTTCTGTCTCAGCTGGTGAATATATAAGCACATCTGATGAATATTCATCAGGCGTGCATCTATATTCATCAGTTGTTATTTTCTCAAACTATTGAAGAACAAATCATCTGATTAATAAAGCAGGTCAACTAAAGAATTCACCAGTTGTGCTTCTATATTTATCAGTTGTGCTTTTATATTCACCAGTTGTATATATAAGCACAACTGGTGAATGTTCATCAGTTGTGCTTATATATACAACTTGTGAATATTATTCAGTTGTGCTTCTATATTCACCAGTTGTGCTTCTATATTCACCAGTTGTGCTTCTATATTCATCAATTGTGCTTCTATATTCATCAGTTGTGCTTCTATATTCATTAGTTGTGCTTATATATATAACTGATGAATATTCATCAGTTGTGCTTTTATATTCACCAGTTGTGCTTTTTTATGCACTAGTTGTTGCTTATATATAAAACTGGTGAATATAGAGGCACAACTGGTGAATATTCATCAGTTTTACTTCTATATTCACCAGTATGGTGCTATATTCATCAATTGTGCTTGTATATTCATCAGTTATTTTGACCGTACGCAGTGTGTTTAATGTTTAACACGTAAAACGATGTGATTTTCATAAAAAACAAAACGACATCGCAAACGAGAGCAGATACTTCTGAAACATCCAAAAATTTGTGCGATCCACATGTCACTCAACACTCAACAATCGCATAGCAGCACTCGAGACTGGTAGTTATCAGTTATTTTCATGTTCCATTTCGTTACATGGGCATCACTTTCCTCCACTGATCAATCATCCAGCCCCAGACTCACAGGGTCCCTGAAGAGTCAGGATCACTCGCGTGAGTCCCGAATTCAACAAATCCCGTCACAAAATTTCATTCAAATCTGAGGCCGTATTCACGAGGATGATTTTGGAGAGAAGTGGTAGAGCTTTGTTTATGGAGGACATTGGGATGAGATTTGGAGGCAGTAAAACACTCATATTTTATTTCCATTGGATTTGAGTGGGCATAGAGCGAGCCGATCATGGTAAAATGATATTTAAACTATTCATATTTTTTTATGTTAATTCATAAATGATTTTTATTTGTTAGATTATTTTAGGGTAAAAATTTGATGGAAAGAAAAATTTGGGAGAAAGTGGATTCCCCATGAAATCTATCCTATTTTTCCTTGTTTGGTTAGGAGTGAAAAATAGTTGAAAAATTGTAAAATATTATTTATTTTAAACGAATCCTCCTTCCTATTTTCTATCTAATTTTTCATCAAATTTTTCTTTCAATTTTTCATCAAATTTTTTCTTTCCGCCAAAATTTTTCTAAACCAAACACACTCTTAGTGACTTCATCGCATTTTTACTCTTTTCATTCTTAATTCATCTTTAATCGAGGAAATTTTATTTTTTTTCTTTCCACCCTTAATTTTTTTATTTAATTTTCTTTCCAAATATTTTTCATTTGCATTCTCTTCAAATACTGAAACATGATGCTTTAGAAGGTTTGAGTTTAAGTTTGTCGAAGTCAAAACCAGTGGTGGATGCAGAATTGTTTTTCGGGGGCACAAAATTGTCTAATCAAAATTTTGGTGAAATTGGGGGGAATTAAAATTTTAGTTAAAATTAAACATATAAATTTATTTTTTTATATATAAATTTTTTTATTTTTTATTTTACATAGAAATAAGTAGTTTAGATGACCCCGAATGGCTCCGCCACTGGTCGAAACATGGATCAGAATCTTGAATTATTATTTTTTTTCGAAAATGAAAATTTTACGAATAAGAACTGGATTCGATCTATGCTTTTATAAGATGGACAAGAGGATAGCAGAGAGCTAAATGTCTACGGAAAAATTGAATAACATGAGTCAAATATCTTCCAATACTTATTTCCACAAATTCAAATCTTGATGTAAATCCAAAAATCATGCATTCAAATCTTGAGTGTGAAGTGTCGGAATTGAATCGAGCTAAGTGGTTACACGTACGTCGCACGATATACTCTACCAGCACTGATCCGTCTCCCAGTTCCGCCAGGTCCCGCTCCGGAGCCTCGGCTCGGACGACAGCGTAACCGTTGTCTTAGCGGACCATCGTCGACCCACGTGCACCTCTCGGTCATACTCAGCTCGCTTACCCGGATCAGACAAGGTGGCGTAGGCCGCATTGATCCTCGCAAACTCCTCACCCGACGACCCCTTCTGATCCATACAAGCAGTCGTGACATCCGGGTGCGAGACCCGGGCCAGCTTCCTGTAGGCCGCTTTGATCTCGTGGCTGGTTGCGGTGGCGGGAACGCCGAGCACATCGTACAGGGACGACGACGACGAGCAAGCCGGGTCCGAGCAGAGCGCCGTGTGGGAGGAGGAGGAGGGTTTGTAGGCCGAGTGTGGTGAGGGTTTGGGGACTTGGGCGGTGAAGAGTGGGTTGGGAGATGAGAATGCCATTGGGAAGTGTTGGGTAGTTTTGCGAGGATCTGGGGTTGAGAGATGCGGAGAATATATAGGAAATGAGAGGTTCAGTTCGTCTCCAATGGAATAATATCGTCGCTAATGATGTGAACTTCATGGTTTAATATTTCGTCGCTAAAAGTTCTACTCCCGAGTTTGTTAATGAGGACGTGTTTGGTAGGGAAAATTTAAAGGAAAAAAAAGGGTCTCAAAACTATCGTTGCTTATCTAATTACGGTCCAAACTATCACGATTTTTTAAAAAGGTGTGATGAAAAAAAGTATTAATTTTGAATACATATTTCAATGGATTGGCGTAATTTTTCTACCGCATGTACTTTCCGTATGATGATTTTTTTCCAAAAGGAAACTTTGTTGTTCAGCATCCTGTACTAGTCATCCTTTCGAAGGTATTGTTAAAAGATTATCAATTTCTAATGAAATAGACATAGCAGTGGCTTGCTGGAAACCCAGAGTCTTTACTTGATCCAAGAGATGTGATGTATATGCCATTTCGAAGTGATCTATCAATCTGCTAAAAAGTCGTTTCATGGCAGTTCCATCTATCACTTTATTTTGAAAAATCAGATTGGCCCGTTCTGCCATAAGTACCTCCATATTCCACTGAGTAGGATTTGACAAAAGATTTGAGTCAGTCATTGGAAAACTTCCTTTTCTCGATCGTGATTCGTGGATAAATTTACGAACTAGTATCCTAGTTGAACGGGAAAAGCAAAAATGTACATGCTTAGAATTAGTTTTTTTGATTTCTTAAATATGATTGATCTTATTAAATTTGTTAAGAATTATGGATGATTGAGTATGAAAAGACGTCATTTTCTTTATGTGCGCAAAACGATATTATTTATTTTGATAACCAAACGATTTAATTTTTTATCAAAAATCTAAGTCTTATAATAATATTAGTTTATGAATGTAATATAAATTTCATCTTAAAATGAGTTTAATTTTTTTAGAATGAAATAATATTTTAGAATTTTTCCACCATTTTCACCTCTAAATAAACAAGATAAAATATGATTAATTTCATGAGAGAAAAAACTTTCCCTAAATTTTCCTTTCAACCAAATTTTCCTAAACTAATTACATCCTAAATTTTCCTAATTGTCATTGTATCGTCGTTAATATGGGAAACTTCATTAATAAAAGTTAATGTTTTGTTGAAAAAGTTTTACTCCCGAGTTTGTTACTAATGGAATAGTTTTTCTTCGCTAATTATCTAAACTTCATTGATAAAAAAATTTATGTTTCATCGCTAAAAATTTCATCATAGTTTTATAAAATTAACTCAAAAAAAAATAAAAAAAATTAAACCCGAAACAAAATTTTGTAAAAAATTTCCATTTGGGAAAAAATCTCTACTCATTTGGTTGATTGATCCTCCATGAAGGGTGAATGACGTCATGGTCACTCTTCATGAATCCTTACTCTAAGGATAGGCTTAGGCCTCCAAGTTTTCGTGTTTTGTTATTATTAAGATAAATTACTGCTAATTGCTATACTTTAATTGCTGAATTAAACGATTTATTACTAAAAATTTTAGAGATAAATATTTTAAGTGATAAATCTATACGTGACTATTGATTTTATAATTCAAATCGAAAATGAATCGAACAGATAAAATGAATTAAAAACTAAATCAAATTATGATCCAACTCCAAATACCTATATCTCTAAATTTTACTAGCGTGCTATTTGAATTAATCTAGTGGCTATGTGTTGTCCGTCTGAATATATTATAATAAAAATAATTAAATTAACTGGCAATTAAATTAGTTAAATCAGTGGCATTACATGTTTATATATGTTTCAATTTTAATGACTATAAATTTAACAATAAATGAATTTATGATCATTTTTTATTAAGAATAATAAAATATACTTCATTTGTTATCTTTTATTAGTTATTTAACTAAATTTATTTTTTATTTATTAATTAATAAATTTTAATACATATTTAATATCACCAGCTATCTTAAGACGTGACAAATTAATCACTTAATTATCATAATGAGTAAAAAATTTATTTATCATCAGTAATAATCTATCAATTTAATTTTTTTAAATTTAAAAAATATATCTTAAACACTTATATATTAAATTGACTTAAACGCAAATATTAATATTTTTTATTCAGCTAAATTCAATTTTTAACGATTACTCCCTCCGTCCTCTAATACATGTCGTTTAAGGTTAATTTGAGTAAATTAAAGTGAAGTAAATGTTAGCGGTTGAACAAATTTAATGAGTTGGTGGTTGATGTTTTTTTTTTAAATTCATGCAAAAAGTAACATTGGTAGATTATTACTGGTGATGAATGATTTTTTTATTGATTACGATAAAGAAGTGATTAATTTTGACGTTTTAAGATAGTTATTGATATTAAATACGTATTGAAAATTGTTAAGTGACAAGTGAATTAAAAAATTCGGTTCAGTCACATGTTAAAGAGGACAGAATTATATAATCACGGAAATTTTAATGAAACTAAATTGAAATGACATAACAAAAAAAAATCATCCAACAAGTGGAACTTTTTGGTGGATAAATCCATTGAATGTTTCACGCATATAAATCTGTGTAAGATGAATCGACACTAAAGCAAATACCAAACTCCCATCATATTCCATGTCCCAACTTTTGCATGATTGCCGAAGTGCCATACGCTACACAACAAGCTCAAGTGGCTCACCCATGTGCAGCCTATCACCTAACATGGGCCTACCGGGCTTTCGCTCCACCAAATCAGGCCCAAAAAGGCCCATAAAAGATAACGGGCGATTGGGAGTGGCCCAGACGCACACACCCTCAGTCTCACGTCATCGCGATTGGCGTTTAACACGATTATCACCGTTTCCAGTGATCTCAGCCGTCCGATCAGATCACAACGATTGCACAGCGTTCGATCATCTCGATAACATTTTCGCAAGAATAATAAAATATGAAAAATGGGAAAGAAAAAATGGTGATATTGCTATCAGCGGAAAGGAGGAAAGAAAATCTAGAAGCGAATATCCTCCGAAATATCGCGAATTGGAATCTGGCCGCGCTCGCTGTCACCGCCGTTGATCGCCCGGAGCTTAGGATTGTTAGGTACGGGTTCGAACTGTGTCGTTTAGTGTACTGCTGTTGTTTTTGTTGTTCTGTGCGGTGGTTGGATTGGTTGGTAGATTGTGGAACACTAAACCTTGAAATTTGGGGTTTTGGATGGGTAGGATTGGTGGGGATGAGGAGGTGTGAGATATGCGGATGTATGGAGGTGTGTTTTGGTGTGTTTTGTAGGGTTTGGGAGCGTGTGTAGTGATGAGTAGCGGGCGTTGTGATGAAATGGTACAGGTAGTGGTTAGGTTTTTTGGATTTGGATATGGAATTGGATGTGTATTGTGAAATTTGAGTTGTGTATTTCTGATCTGTTCGAAGTGATGAGTGATTTTTTTTGTAAGTTTGTGCGGTGGATTTCGGAGTTTGATTTTGGTTTTGGTTTTGCTGGATTTAGGTTTTGATGGAGAATGGGGTGGAAGTTGCGGTGGAGCAGGATTTGGTGGAGAAGGGAGGAGAGTTAGGTAAGGGAGGGGAGAAGGTGGCAGTTGGTGGTGGGTTGGATGAAGGGAGGGTCTTGGATGGGGATGATGAGGTTTTTGTGGAGGCTAGAGAGCAGTTGCCTCAGGTGAAGGCGGTGGCAGGTGACGTAAATGAAGAGGAAGTGTATGTTACGCCGGTTGTGTCGGGTGCTATAAATGAAATGGAGGGGGCGGCGGCTTTTGAAGAAGCAATTGAAGTTCATGGGGCTGGGGATGATGGTGGGGGAGAGCAAGTGGAGAAGGAGGAGGATGTTGAGGCTGTTGCGAATGTCAAATCTGGTTTTCTGAGTAGTGGGAGGACTTACGCTGATGTGTTGGTTCAGACATTGGATGTTGCAGGTCATGCGGAAGATAACGTGAAGGAAACAGCTGATATGGATACTGGTGGGAATATTGAAAATTCGCAGGTGGCAGATGCAGTCGTTGACAAATCTGAAATTCAAGAAGTTGATGATAAAAAAGTAAATGAAATTGGTAAATTTGGGCTGCAGACATCAGAAGGCACTAAGTCCGTCGAGGTGGAGAGTAATAGTGAAGCGTCTCACGTAGATGGTCAAGCCAATGGCGTGTTTTCACAAGAATATGGTAATTCTGAAAATTTGGAAGTTGGACCTACGGAAACTGATTCATCCGAAGTCAAGTTTAACCATGTTGATGATATTGACAAGGAATCAAGCGCTTCAGCAATACCCTGGGTGGGTCAAGAGGATGTTGAAAATGATAACTTAAGAAGGGGTTCTGCTGCCACTGAACCGGAAGAGGTACTAAAGGTGAACATGTCTGAACCTGACACAATTCATGATGCTAAAAGTGTCTCTATCGGCACCGGTGATAACCATTACACTTCAGATCATGAGCTTCAGGGTGACAACAATGATGTTACTAATTCGTTAATAGATTCTTCTTGTACTGAAGAATTCTTTCAATACACAGACATTGTAGTTCCTGATCACCAAATCTCTGATGTGTTTGAGGACACTGGAGAGCTGGAGCACACGAAGGAAGTTGATGTCTGCAGCTTGCCTCCAGTTGAAGATGGCAGGACTGCAGCAAGTGAGGTAACTTTAGGAGAGAGATCTGTTATTGGGGCAAATCAAAGTGTTGAGACTGGTCAAGTGGCCGGTAGCAATGAAGGCAATGGTTTGATTAAAGAACAACGATATGCAAGTGTGGAAGAACCAGAGCAAAGTAATGTTCGGGAAGATAGCAAAGCAGGCGTACCTGCGTTGGTGACTGATTCAGTGTCTGATCATTCCAGCACTAAAGAAATCCGAGGTGAGACACATGCTGTTGCAGGCTCAGAAGTTACTCACGGCGTGCGGGCTGGTTCAGAGGTCACCGAGAGTGTAAATGTTTCGGTTTCTGAGAAGAAATCAAAGCAACAGAATAAAGAGCAAGAAAGAACAGCATCTGTGCCTGCTTCATCTTCGAATAGATCGACAAGTGTACCGTCACTTCCTGCTCGCCCTGCAGGACTTGGTCGTGCTGCTCCATTGTTGGATCCTGCTCCTCGATCTGTTCAGCAGCCTAGAGTTAATGGATCCATTACTCAGGCACAAGTACAACTTGTTGAGGAAGCTTCAAACGGAGAGAATGAGGAAAATGACGAGACTCGGGAAAAACTTCAGATGATAAGAGTAAAGTTTTTGCGGCTTGCTCATAGACTTGGTCAGACTCCACATAATGTCGTTGTAGCCCAAGTTTTGTACAGATTAGGATTGGCTGAACAATTGCGAGGGAGGAATGGAGGCCGTGTTGGTGCGTTTAGTTTTGATCGTGCAAGTGCGATGGCTGAGCAACTTGAGGCAGTTGGGCAGGAACCTCTTGATTTTTCTTGCACAATTATGGTTCTTGGGAAAACGGGAGTTGGTAAAAGTGCAACTATTAACTCAATATTCGACGAAGTGAAATTTGGAACTGACGCCTTCCAGTCTGGAACTAAGAAAGTTCAGGATGTGGTGGGTACTGTTCAGGGAATTAAGGTAAGGGTCATTGACACACCAGGTCTTCTCTCTTCATGGTCAGATCAGAGCCAGAATGAAAAGATCTTGCAATCCGTCAAGAGATTTATCAAGAAAACCCCACCGGATATTGTATTGTATCTTGATAGGCTGGATATGCAGAGTAGGGATTTTGGTGACATGCCTCTGCTGCGAACAATTACAAAAGTGTTTGGACCATCAATATGGTTTAACGCAATAGTTGTTCTGACTCATGCAGCCTCCGCTCCACCCGATGGGCCAAATGGCATTGCGTCCAATTATGACACATTTGTCACTCAGCGCTCTCATGTGGTCCAGAATGCAGTTCGTCAAGCTGCCGGAGACATGAGGTTGATGAATCCTGTCTCACTGGTGGAGAACCACTCAGCTTGCAGGACGAATAGGGCTGGACAGAGAGTCTTACCTAATGGTCAGGTTTGGAAGCCGCATTTGCTATTGCTATCCTTCGCCTCGAAGATTCTGGCTGAAGCTAATACTCTTTTGAAGTTGCAAGATGGTCCACCTGGAAAGACTTTTGCAACTCGTTCTAGAGCTCCGCCTTTACCGTATCTTCTCTCATCCATGCTTCAGTCAAGGCCACATTTGAAGCTGCCAGAGGAGCAAATGGGCGGCGATGATACCCTGGATGACGAATTGGATGTGTCATCTGATTCTGATGATGATTCAGAATACGATGAGCTGCCACCTTTTAAGCCACTGACCAAAGCCCAACTGAGCAAGCTTTCTAAGGCTCAGAGAAAGGATTACTTTGACGAGCTGGAGTATCGAGAAAAACTTCTCATGAAGAAACAGTTGAAGGAGGAGAAGCTACGGAGGAAGATGATGAAGAAAATGGCTGCAGCTGCCAAGGACATGCCCAAAGATCACAGTGAAAATGTGGAGGAGGACAATGGTGCAGCAGCATCTGTGCCTGTTCCCATGCCTGATTTAGCGTTACCCGCTTCGTTCGATTCAGATAACCCTACTCACAGGTATCGTTATCTCGATTCTTCTAACCCCTGGCTTGTGAGGCCTGTCCTTGAAACCCAGGGGTGGGATCATGATGTTGGCTATGAGGGTTTAAACGTGGAAAGATCTTTTGTCGTCAAAGAAAAGGTCCCGTTATCATTCTCCGGACAAATAACTAAAGATAAGAAGGACGCCACTGTCCAGATGGAGGTCGCTGGTACTTTGAAGCATGGGGAAGGGAAAGCAACATCGGTTGGTTTCGATCTGCAGACAGTGGGGAAGGACATTGCATATACTCTTAGAAGCGAATCAACCTTCTGTAATTTCATTAGAAATAAAGCAACAGCTGGTGTGTCTTTTACTCTCTTGGGAGACGCCTTATCGGCTGGTATGAAGCTCGAAGACAAGATAATAGCTAGCAAGCGGTTCAGAATGGTTGTAGCTGGTGGAGCAATGACCAACCGAGGTGACGTTGCATATGGAGGCACTTTGGAAGCAACCTTGAGAGACAAAGACCATCCCCTTGGTCGCTCACTCTCCACACTCGGTCTCTCCATTATGGACTGGCACGGCGATCTCGCCATCGGGTGTAACGTACAATCCCAGATCCCCATCGGACGCTATTCGAACATAATTGCTCGAGCTAATCTGAGCAACAAGGGTTCAGGACAAGTCAGTCTCCGGTTAAACAGCTCTGAGCAGCTGCAAATAGCATTGATTGCACTCCTTCCTCTACTACGAAGGGCATTCAGCCTCTCCCAGGAATCTCTCCAGTACTGAAAATGATGAACTCTAGGTATGTATATGGTGCGGAAGCCATGCGGGAATAGGTAATAAGTCCTCAGCGACATCCATCTATCATCCTGAGCGACATTACAGAGGAGAGCTACCTGAAAACTGCTGGATTCTTCTTTATACGCCTCAAGTATGCTTTATTAGTTTTGAGTCACTACTTTCTCAGATCTTTTGTTGGGTTCTGAACTCATTTGTGCACTAGCTTGCCATGCCTCTCTGTGCATTTCTTAATCGGTTTGATTTATGTATCCTTTTTTCAATCTATCCTGAAGTTTTTGCCTCCTTATCAGTAGACTCAATATCTAATAAATTAATCTACACATGTTTCCTGGACATTTTGATTGTTCGTTTATGGAAATTACCTCATATGATTAGTATCTGTTAACTGCCCTGCTTTTATTTGCATCCTCTTGTTTATTAACCATACCTGTTTGCAATGGAGTGCCATTTTCAATAATACATAAAGCTAGGCTAAAAGCAGGTGTAGACGTGCAATGAGCACAATTGTCTTAGTGCAGGTACGTTCTTTTCTGCTTAATTCTTAATCAGTAGTTCAATTTAATCTATTTTTGTCTCACATATATGGTCACTTCTGCTCAGTTTAATTCAATATAAGATGATAAGGGCACACAATTCTAACGCATTGGCGTGTTGGTTTCCCAGGTAACTGCGGATGGGAAGAAGCTCAGTTGAGTGCCTCTATACATCTGCTGGATGCTTTGATACTTTTCTGGTATGCATTATCAGTTGTCAATGTCTTCTTTCTCAGAATATTTACTGGCTTCAAACTCATGAATGTGTTATGTTATCATGGCTTCTGTTCATGTCTGAAATGGTTTTGAGTAATGGCTCCCAATTTTCTACGTGCCTGTAAAATTAATAGTTCATTCTAAATAACATCATGTTGGAGTAGGGCGGTGGAATATTGACTAGAACAACGAATGAGAATAAATGAAGACACAAGAATTACGTGGTTCGGTTGTAGTGACCTTCGTTCACGGGCAAAGACAATAATCTTATTACTTTAAGGAGGAGAATACAAGAGAGAGTTTATGACTTTGTAATCTACCTTTCAAATAAATCCTGACTAGGTTTATATAGGCTACAATGAAATCCTAAACCAATAGGATTTCTAATCTAACAAGGTTATAATTTCTAATCCTAACAAGATTAGGATTTCTAAATATGAGAAAATCTTAATTAAACAAAGTTTTCATAAACTCCAAATTTTCTTAATAATGATGCAAGACATTACTCAACAAATTCCACTTTGGCTTGCATCATGTCAACTTCAAAAGATCTTTCTCCACGCCTTTGCCAACTTCCCTGTAGGGCCATCAGAACTTTTGAATACTGATCAAGTCCAAGCAATGCTAGAACTTGTTAAGAGGAACTGGCTTTGTCAACATATCTGCTCGTTTACCGTGAGGTAAAGGTACTAACTCCCAAGTTTGGTGCTTTTGAAGAGATTCTGAATGAATATAATCAAAAGTACCCTTTCTATTGTGAATACCAGTACTGAATTTGACTCTGTGTTGCTTTCTGAGAACACAATGCTCACAAAAGTCAAGTGGTCCTGTTTCTAGCAACATAGGAAACTGTGTTCGCTCAATAAATTCATTCTTCTCTCACTCATATGACCAAGCCGCATATGCCATAATTTGGTGTGATTTGTCTCAGAATCTGCAACTGTGCTTCCTTGAATCACATATAAGCCTCTATTAAGATTCCCTTTTAGCACTACCACGGAGCCCTTCTTGACCTTCAAAACTCCACATACACCATGGAATTCATAGCCACTACGATCCAGTGTACTCCGAGAAATAAGATTTTTCTTCAACTCAGAAATGTGTCGGACGTCTGTAAGAGTTCTGACTGTACCGTCATGACATTTAATCTGAACATTACCAATCCCATGAATACTGCACTCTGCATTATTCCCTACTAGGACTGCACCGTTCTTCTCCTCATATGTCATGAACCAATCCCCGAATGGAGTGATATGATAGGTACATGCACTATCAAGAATCCATTCTGAATCTGAACGATCATCATGATCAGAAATAATAAGGACGTTGTCTGATCCCTCAGACTTGTCCTCTGCTAAACTAGCAGGACTCTCGGAAGTTTTCTTGTTCTTTCCTTTCCTTTTAAGCGCTGAACAATCAGATTTGTAGTGATCCATCTGGTGAGAATAAAAACACTCAACTTTCCTAACATTCTTCCTAGGGCTGGACTGAGACTAACCTTAGACTTTTCTCTTTGTTTACTATTGTCTATTTGAAAAGATCTTCTCTGAATAACAAGACTCTTCGCATGTTCATCAAAATCTTCTCCTTCTCTCGCATGTCTTTAGACAACAGTGCTGACTTTACCTCCTCTAATGTTAATGTATCTCTACCATATAACATAGAGTTTACAAAACTACGCCTAGATTTAGGAAGAGTGCACAATGAGATGACCACATCTTCATCCTTAAAATTCTCATTCATATCTTTTAAGTCGTGAATGATTTTGTTAAACTCATCCATATGAGTTTGTAAGTAACTGCCTTCTTTCATCCTGAGATTAAAAAGCCGAGTCTTCAAGTACAATCCGACCAGTTAACGTCTTCTTGTTGTACAAGATATCCAATTTATCCCATAATTATGTAGTTGTTTCTGCATCTGAGATATCACGGAGAACCTCATCCTTCAAGAATAACTAGAGTGTTCTAAGCGCTCCTTCTTCCATCTCCTCAATCTCTACAGAAGCATATCTTCGGGATATTTACCATTCAAAGCTCTCGTGATTCCCTCACGCCGCAACAAAGCATTCATCTTTATTCTCCATGTTGCAAAGTTGTTCTTGTCATCAAAAGATGCAACGTCAAAACTCAATGAAGTCACCATTACGAAACCTAAGCTTTGATACCAGTGTTTTGGAGTAAGGCAGCAGAATATTGACTAGAATAACGAATGAGAATAAACGAAAACACATAGTTTACGTGATTTAGTTGTAGTGACCTACGTCCATGGGCAAAGATAAAGATTTTATTACTTCAAGGAAGAGAATATAAGAGAGAGTTTATGTCTTTCTAATATGTCTTTCAAATAAATTCTGACTAGGTTTATATATGTTATAATGAAATCCTAAAATCAATAGGATTTCTAATCTAAAAAGATTAGGATTTCTAATTCATACAAAATTAAGATTTCTAAATATTAGAAAATTATAATTAAATAAAGTTTTCATAAACTCAAAACTTCCTTAAGAAATAATGATGCAAGACATCTTGGTTGGTTTTGCAGAACATGTCTTATTCCAGCGACGGAGTTAAAAGCACCACATTAGGCGAGCTTAATTTTATAGGCAAGACATCTTGGTTGGTTTTGCAGAACATGTCTTTCTAATGCAGGAATGCAACATTGTACTCCACTATAACATCGAAGCCTTTCGTGTAGTAAGTGTTGGCAATGGCCACTCCTCTGGCCAGCCGGAACAACCCGGTGCCTCCCAAGATCGGCATCTCCCTCGGGGACTCCATGGCCGCATTATGCCCCACCATCGCCAGCGTGCTCTCGTTGTACTTCCCGCTGGTGAACACAAAGTTCATCACCATGACCATCCCGATATCCTTCCGCGCATCATTCCCATACAGGCCTCTGGCGTATCCAATTGTGGTTGAATTCACGTGGGGGCTGACGGTCAGCGGGTCATCGGCCATGATCAGGGTTCCGAATGCGGCGACGGAGTTGTTCCCGGCGGACTTGGCAATCGGCAGGGCTGTTGGGTTCTTCCCGCTGCCCGTGTCGTGGAAGAAGAAGTGGAGCTTGGTCACCTTTTGCTTGGCGAACTGGGTTTTGTAGACCCATTTTGCCACGGTCTCGGGGTCCTTCGATACCCCTGCCGCCGCCGCTGAAGATGCCCCAAACAGAATGATAAAGACAAGCAACTTGCAGGCCGAAGCGCCCATCTCTGCCATCTCACGACGATTTTAAGCTGCAGGAAGAACACATAGGCGAGCTTCATTTTATAGGCAGAGAAGGTAAAAATTATTGTAACATGTTTAGAGCTCAAACATTAATCTCCAAGGATTTTGACTTGCCCAAAACATGTCGCCTGAATTTTTATAACCGGTACACAATTTCAGTTTTGAATATTCTATATGCATTATAATAATAATGTATTCATATTCTGAACCAAATACATCGTTATAGTATTAATAATGTCATTTCTTTTTTAATACATGTTGCCAAACGGAGTTAAGTGAATGCGGAAAACAACAGTTTAAGTCAGAAACAACATAATTTATATTCATCATTTGAATATTGATATTTTTCAGACGGATTAATATATATTATTTGATAAATATGAATAAGATAAACCATAAATAACTATACAAAAAAATTTAGGAAAAAGAAACACTGTTGGTTTCTTGGATAGGTTATAGGAATGAGGTTATGGGAATTGAATTGGGTCATTTATTAAACCAAGTGTAGAGAGAGTAGTCAAGGCAACTGAATGAATAGAAGAAAGCCAACCACAAATGCAAGTGCAGTGCACCTCCTTTCTGGCATTAACTCAGATTTGGCACTCCTCAAAGCTAATCTCTGGTTCAGTGCAGCTGCTAGGGGTGTAGTCCAGACCCAAGAATCAATGAATCAAATCTAATGAGATCACTATATTTGCATGGTACCCTGTGTTAACAAAAACAGTTCAGTTGGGGTTCCAAGCTTAGGGTTACATTAGCAATCCACTCTCATCTGTAAAATTATTGAAGACAACATGGTACGCACTGAACATGTTTAGAAAGACAATAACATTGTAATCAACAAGGTATTAGTTTATTGATTCTGGGTGTTATCAATAGAGCTAACCCTGACGCTTGGCCCATGTGGACGGGCGCACAGGTCCAACACCGGTTAGAGCCCATCCTAAAAGCCGACTGCTACATTTTTCAACTTTGATATAAAAAAAATTAAATTCCTTAAATATGTTCCACTCAACTTTGATATGTTCAACTCAACCTTAGCAATTCACTCTGTAAGATTATTTAAGACAACACATAGTACGCACTGAACATGTTTCGAAAGGCAACAACATTGTGATCAATAAGGTATTAGTCTAGTGATTCAGGGTGTTGTCGACTTGTCGATAATCTATTATGTTCATCTGATATGATTAATTATTTAAATTACATGAAAAAAATGAAAAAAATTATTCCGGTTTAGAAAAAAATTAAATTAAATTAAAAAATTTATATTCATTAGTTGTACTTTTTATTCTATATGATGATAAATATTCATTATTTGTGCACTTAAATTTATCACAAAATCAGCAGTTTTAATCAAATAAGCATGAGTGTTCATTGGATAAATATTCAGTTGATGGTAGATGATTGATGAGAGGGCACGCATACACTAACACCTCAGCCCAAAATTGTTTGCCCAAACCAGCATTGGACAACATACACTGAACTTTCTTTACCACTGTTCGATTCATGCGCCACGCCACCCCATTCTGTTGTGGTGTTTCTCGGACTATGAAGTGTTGAACAATGCCTTCTTTAGCACAAAAATCCTTAAACATATCACTTTTGCACTCTCCACCATTGTCTAATCGAAGACATTTGATCTTCTTTCACTTTTGAGTTACCACCATATTCTTCTAGTTAGTGAAGACATTCAGCACTTCGTCATTTGACTTCATCGCTTACACCCACAATCTTCTTGAGAAGTCATCAATGAAGGTCACAAAATAGTGTTTGCCTCCCAATGATACCGTCTTGGAAGGTCCCCATGTATCAGTGTATACATAGTCCAAAATCTCTTTAGTATTATGGACCGTCGTGCCAAACTTGACCCTCTTCTGCTTCCCATTTACACAGTGCTCGCAGAACTCTAATTTGCAAGTCTTAACTGCCTTCAGAAGTCCTTGGTCCGCCAGTTTCTTCAAAGATTTTTCACCGGGATGGTCCAACCTCATATGCCACAACTTGTATGGTTTCACCTTCCGATCATCACTGAAAGCTGCTCCTGCTTCTTCAATAATTGTACTACCATCATAGTAATACAAGTTAATCCTCTTCCGGACTCCTTTTATGCTGACCAATTGTATCACGTCGCCTCCAGCACTCCCAGAGAAATAAGGTTCTTCTTTAATAGTGGCACATAACGGACATCCGTTATGATCCTCTCTAATCCGTCATGATTTTGCAATCGAGCCGTACCAACTACCCATGTTTCCATAGGGTTATCATTTGCTGTGTGGACAACGTTTCCTTCTTGCTCTACCAGCTCATAGAACAAATCTCTGTTGGGAGTCATGTGGTGACTGTATCCTGAATTCAGAACTCATGCATTGGATTGTTTTGTTGTGGCGGCTGCAACCAAAGAGCAATCTGAGTCTTGATCATTGCACTCAACTATATACATTGGAATCTGCAACAACTTTCTTTTTGTTGGCATTTCCCTTCAACTTAGGACAATCCTTCTTCCAGTGTCCTTTTTCTCAACAAAAGACACATTTGTCATTGGCTGGCCTCCCTTTTGATTTGTATCTCCCCTTGAACCTTTGTCCTTCTTCTGCGACCATCCCATAGTCACCACTAGAGCTTCGGTTGTTCCTTTGTCACTCTGCTTGCCTCTTCGCCTAAACTCATAGCTGTATAAGGTTGAACATACTTTCTTTAGTGACAAGTCGGTTTTTCCATGGAGTAGAGTTGTTTCAAGAAACTCATACTCCTCAGGAAGAGATCCCAATAGCATTAACGCCAAATCTTTGTCTTCAAATGTCACATCCAAATTGAGCAGATCTGAAATCAACTTTTTAAAATTTGTAATGTGCGCATTTAGTGTTGTACCAGGAACATACGTGAAGCAAAACAAACGTTTCTTCATGTATAGCTAGTTCTGCATACTTTTTTTTTTTTAGAAAATTCTCCTCCAAGCCCGTCCATAATACATTTGTCAAAATCTCCTTTGCAAAGCTATACTTCAACTCCTTTGACGGACATGACAGGATTGTACCACACACCAAATGATTTAGCGTCTTTCAATCTCTTTCCTCCACATCATTCGGTTCCTCCTTTTCAGTAGCGAGGTCTAGACCTTGTTGAAACAGTACGTCTAGAACCTGCACCTGCTACATTCCGAAATGACCCGAACCATCGAATACCTCCACCCAGAACTTCGCATTTGTCACCGCCGGTCTTGACATTATAGATGAAAGAGAGCTTGTTGACATCAGTGAAGTGGTTGATGCTAGCTATTGGTATGGTGGACTCTTCCTTCTTTTCAGTCTCCTCGGCCATCAACTTAGTAGCTTTCAACAATCACAACTCAACTAGCCTAAAGTATTTTTTCTGATGTGGAAGATCAGCTTTCTTCGCAACCACAGAGCATACGAGAATCTTGGCTTATGATACCAATTGTTGTGTGAAAGCGTGTAGTATAACAAGTAAATTATTTTACCGCTAATTGCAAAGAATGATTCTCAGGAAAAGATTGGAGAGACACCGGTTTATTTCAGAATATCCAAGACAAAACCAATCTTCAAAATATCCCCAGGTATACCTAGACATGATATTTTTATGCAATTAAAAGCACAATAACCTCTACAATTATACTACCAAAAGGAAAGCTTCTAAAACAATAAGAGGAGAAGAACACCAAATGTTTACGAGGTTCACCTAAAACGGTCCACGTCCTCGGACACCAACACAAAACTTATATTTCATTCGAGAAATATTACAAAGAAGGAGAAAGAGAATTCTTGAGCTTACTAGAAGATTGAAGCTAAGGATTGATGTATTTTAGAATGAGGGAGAGAAACTCTTTTTATCTGAGTTTGGAAGGAGCGTTGTACTCATATCCTAGCGACATGAGATAGAAGCCAATTTCAACATTTTCCGCTTAATTCTTAATCATTAGTTCAAGTTAATCTATTTTTGTCTCACATAGACCTCTGCTCAGTTTAATTCAATGTGAGATGATAAGGGCACACAATTCTAAAGCATTGGCGTGTGGGTTTCCCAGGTAACTGCAGATGGGAAGAAGCTCAGTTGAGTGCCTCTATACAGCTGCTGGATGCTTTGATACTTTTCTGGTATGCATTATCAGTTGTCAATGTCT
>NQLW01000092.1:23173-46783 GCA_002312845.1 Kalanchoe fedtschenkoi | reverse complement strand
GGCATCGCTTTACACTCCTTAATCACTCCATATTGCGCTTATGCGACTGTACGGCAACTTCATGCCTGTTGAGCTACTGTGGCCTTACAGCTAACAACTTCTACACAATTTCAGAATGATATATTCTAAGAACGTTCTACGCGCGGGCAATTTCGTAACCGTCCATTTGTATTTGGTTGAGTAGTTGGGGTACAGGCTTTTTTATATATATTATAGGCGCAGGGCAGCCCCCATTGTAAATCCATGCATACATCCATCGCTCTACTCTTATTCATCACCTTCTTCCTCATCAGTATGGCGCCACCATCCGCTAACATCGGTGTCACCTACACCGCCTCACCTTCCACAGACAACCGCGTCGCCAAATTCGTCGAGTCTATGAAGTTGTCCGCTGTCAGACTTCCCGAAATGAATGAAAATATAATGTCATCCTTTGTTACCACTGACGTCCCATTATTGGTTACAGTTCCAAATAAATCCCCCTCATAGCTGCCAATCGTTCGAACGCTGTAAAGTGGATCAACGAACAAATAGTGTCATACTATCCGCGGGCCAGAATTTCTGCTATATCAGTGGGTAACAATGTGTTCGATGAGGCTTCAGATCTGTACACGTTTCTAGTGCCGGCGATTAAAAACCTTCATACTTAGCTGCTCGAGATAAGAATTTTTAACATAACAATATCTTCTGCTTTCTGATTTTATAGTTTGGTAAGTGATTTCACTCCATCATCATCGGTTAAATTTCTGTCGCCGGCCGATGACCTGGTCATCAGACCGCTTCTGCATTTTCTTTCACAGACGAACTCATCCTTGTTTGTGAATATGTTTCCCTATGATGTGTTGCGTTTAAATCCGGAGATTCCGCCAGAATTCGCATTGTTTGGAAGCACATCTGACAGTTTCCTTGAAGACCCGAAGTATTTCAATTTATTCGACATGATGATAGATTCTATCACGTCTGCTATGGAGCATTCCAATTACCGTGACAGAGACGGGCTGGCCAAGTTCTGGATCTGTGGGTGAGAGTAAAGCCACATACACCTTTGCAGGTATGTATGTGACGGGATTGATAAAACATTTGAAGTCTGGAGTAGGGACTCCACTGAGGAAGGAAGGTGTTAGGGCATCCCCATTGAAACAAACCAAAAAGTTGGTTTGTATCATGCCACGTCAGATTTGTGTCATGCCAACTCAGCATTGTCATAAATTTTCTTTTCACAAACCTAAACTCTCATTGAAACAAACCAATGGGAAGTCTCCAAATACAAGACCTCCAGGAGGAATGTGAAGAAGACTGTTCAGAGGTCCCTAAAGAAGCTGATGAGTCAGGAGTCGGAGAAGGACCATGAGGACATCACGGTGGCTAAAATGCTTTTTGGGACTGAACACGCCGCTCTTAAAGTATTTGGATCTCTGTTAAGTTTTATGTCTGGTTCCAGTGCTCAGTTGAAGGACAGCAAGTGGTGCTTTATCTCTAAACTGATGCTCTCTAAACCTGTGGTTGGTGTGGTGGATGCCGATGAGGTTTGTGATTTTGCAACTGTGGATACTGCATTGCAAAACCTAAGCAGTCAGACGGCGTGTGAGCTCACGTATCTGGACGGCCAGAATTTGCAGCATAAGCTGGCTGACTTAGAATTGATCATTCAAGATCTCGAAGAAGCAATGGAGCGCATATTCAGGCATCAAATCAGAACCAGAGTGTCCCTTCTCAACATCCTCAGCCACTGAGTCGTGACACTAAATCTATTCCTGGTCCCAACCCTGTGTTTTGGCTGCCAAACTAAGCTGTAGATAACCTCCTGTACAGCACTGCCCATATGTTTGCGTCTTGTTGATGTTCATTTAGCCGGAATATATTTGTCAGTTGCTCCCTTCTTTCTGGTGTCAACTGGTCCATCCCAACAAGTTACAGGTCACATACACTGATACTTTCTTGGTCGCTTAGTGTTTTAAATATTAATCCTCAGAAACTATCAAGCTAGTGTCACTACGCCGAAATATGACGTGTGCTCTGATGTAGAAGAAGCATCGTAAAGGTTAACATGAATCCATAACTGAAGCTGATGTAGAAGTGAATTAAGTCCAACTTGTAGCCTACAACCTACACGATGACGGGGATATTGGAGAGAGCAGTGATATGAGTATATCATATATTCCAAGAGCTGATTCCTCCGTGCGAGTTTAGTGAGCAAAGGTGTAGTTCAAACTACGAAAGGACACTACTGGGGTCATATAAAATGACATTGAATCATATATTCCAAGGCGTCACGCAATTTAGCATTCCACTGGCGAGATGCTTGTTTCAACCCATACAAACTTTTGTTAAGCTTACACACTCTGCCTTGTTTCTTATAACACTGTTCCTTTCTCCAGCCATCAATTGCTCCAAGAAACTCCACAAATCTTCAAGAAAGACCTTGCCAAACGTTCTCCGACTCTCTCCGGCTCTGATACCATGCGAGAATTCAAGCTGTGGACCACGCCGGAAGAACGCCGACGTCGTGCGAAACGCACCGCTGATTTCTGGAGAATGACGATAAGAAGAGAAAGGGGGAAAATGAAAACGCACAGTTTCATTCATTCAGAAAGGGAACAAAACGTCCCTTATATACAAGACTTCATGCCTTACACTAGGCTCCCTCAAGTTCAAACAATTACAAATGGCAACCTGCATAATTACCCAGTTACAAATCGAACCCCTGTGTCATCAGTAGCACGACAGGTGCCCCTTATGCCCTCCTGTTAGGAGACATCAGATTTTGAAATCTGCAAATATCAGTATGAAATAAGAGTGAAACCGAGATGCAGATATGATGTATAAAGTATCCTTTTAAATTTGATGATGACCTTTGCCAGGTTAGGAAGGTCGGCATTGTGTCTCCCAGTGGCTCTTTCATGGTGCAAGTTTATGCGGAAAATATGATGTAGGTTGGGCCTGATAATGTAAGGTCGAGAATCTGCTATGAGCTGGTGGATTTGATGCTGCTGGGGAAACATTGCATAAACATCACTGATGTAGTTTATGGTGCTTCGTGGCCTATCGCTGCGCACTGGTGGATTATTTAAGAGAAGAGATTCTTGATTTAGTTTATTGTGGCTGTATATATATATATATAAGTACACGGAGGAGGGAGAGGCCATAAGAGCAAGAAAGACTTTGGAGATTTTTAAGGTCTTAAGTGCGAAACCCAGAAAATGGCTTCTTCCCCCTGTTTCTCTAGAACTCATTCCCATGCTTGCTCAGTTAGTCTGCCTTCCAGGCCTCACCCTCTTGCTCCTGAATTTGACAAGATCTTGTGTGGGTTAAGGTCTTCTGAGGCTTTTACTTCCGCATCAATTACAAGTCAGTTTAATGGACTGAACGATTTGCATGATTGTCTCCATGATTTACTTCTTTCACTGGAGGCTCAAAAGACTTTGGCGAGAGAGTGCTATGAGAGATCTGTCAATGAGATCTTGGACGGATCTTTGAGACTTTTGGATGGATGTGAAGCTGCAAAGAGCGCACTTCTCGTGACAAAGCATTATGTGCAGGAGTTGCAATCAGCTTTGCGCAGAAGGAGCAGCGATTAGTGTCTAGCTAAGGAAGCTAGCAAATACTTAGCCTGCAGAAGGACTGCCAGGAAATCGATCCGTAAGGTGTTGAAGAATTTAAAGGGCCCTGAAACTACAAACGAGGAGTTCGAGGCTCTTTCAATGCTTACAGGAGCTGAGCAAGCCACAGCTGCAGTTTCACTTTTATGAAATGCTCATTTCCTGGCATGTTTTGATAAAAAAAATATTCATGCATAAATATAATCAGTAGAAGCTACGGCTGGCAGGATTCTTACTGCGCAGAAAATATCAACACACATCAATATTTTGTTAGCCTTAAAAATATATAATCACTTGCCCTGTCCCCTTAACATATCCTTCTGGTGTGCCTAAATGTAACTAAATGCACCTTAAAAAAATATAAAAATAAAATGCAGCTCTGATGATGTCTCGCCGTTAGAAATCAGAATGACTAAGATTTCTGTGGCATAATCTTAAGTTATTCAAGTAGATCAAAGATGCCTTGTGTCCATCTGTTGGGGAACGTTTTCAGCAGGTAGCTACCATGGGCTTTCTTTATTGGAAGCCATGCGATACCATATCCTATCCTCATTACCTGTTTTCAGTAGATGAAAGATAATCTTGATCCTGCAAGCAGATATGTCGGATTATTGTTGAATATCAACTTTGGAAATGGCCTTTAGAATTGGAGAAAGGTTGGTCGGCCACCGAACCGGATGAACCTATACCCAACCAAGAAGAAGCTGAGGGGGACGACCATGGAGGAGCTTGCACCGGGATAGCCAGCCCGCAGCGATGAAAGCTGCCCTGATCCATCCAAGTCCTGACGGGTCCGGCTTGGGAGCTGGACCATCTATCACCGATGCCGCGGCTGGGTGGCCAGGAGCCGGGGTCGCGACGAATTAAAACTCGAGCGATCTGGACAACCAGATCCGAGGCAGCCTGCTCTTCATTGTATACACTTTTAAGTTGGGACAGATCTTTAATCATAGTTCAGACTGCTCTTTATCATACTTTGTTGTTACTCCATCACATAAGCTTCATTTGAAATTATATTCTTCATTGTGGATGTTTTTGTTTGTTTACACTGCTCTTTGATTATATTTACCAAGAAAATGTACAGAAGTGCATTAGTTATGCCTCTACGAGCTACATATTACTTTGGCCCGACTTCCGAATAACACATCAAATTGATTATCATTCAATTAATTTACTGTGAAAAATGCTTGGCAAGTTCCAAATGTGGATTTGGATCTAATGCATAAGCTACACGTTTATTTTGTCATACGTATAAATTATACTTATAATGATGCAGCAGGGTAAATGCTACGTACTGGTCACCGGAGGAGACAGAAAAACAGCTAACTGTAAGTTACTTTGTACCCATCGTACAGCCGGACATGCCTTACTTTTTTTTAAAAAAATGAGGGACGATCCCCTGGAACTTTATTAATAATAAGATCCAAAAAGCCTGGATCGGGGCACTACAAGGAGACTGCTCATAAAGGCTGGGAACCAAAAGACCAGAAAATTCAAGGGCCTAACAAACGAGACAAAAACATGCCTAAAATAAAAAAGAAAAAACATGAAACCTTACACGCTAAAATCCTGCGGCTTACGCCTGCAGAACCATCTCCAGACAGCAAGCTTCATCGTCTTCTCCACCGCAGAATTCCTTGTCGATTCTCAATGAGGCTCTTTCGAACTGATTGACGACACTGATCCTCTGAGCACTGCACTTCCGACCCCTTCGAGTCTTCCATGGCTTGCAATACCGCTGTTTGGTTGAGCCATTGATCCACCCCTTTTAAAGGAATATGACTATAAAACCCTCTGAACCGCTCCATATCATCTAGGTATCTCCAAGGCGGATCTTTAAATCCTCTCAAACTGTCCATAAGCCAAGAACTGTCCCTTTGAATCTCAGTTAGATGGAGGTTCCTCTTCCTGGATTCATTCAAAACCAAAATTAATGTCCACATCTGAGCTTGAAAAACATCTCTGCACTCTCCCAAATTGATGTATCCCCCTAGGATAAAGTTACCAACATAATCTCTGATGACATAACCGCCCTTACCATTTAATCCAGAAATAGAACCATGAAAGTTCAGAGTAAGACCTTGAAAATTTCCAGACCATTTAACCCAATCTCCTCATTGAGATTTTGGATAAATAATGGGAATGTGCAAGCTCTGGCAGACTAGCTCCTCGTACCAAGTTGTTGTCCTGGCAGGGGAGATAAGGGAATTATGTTGCTGCATTTGGTAGGTAATTTTATGGAGGACCGATCTTGGATCCACCTGCTGCTTGAAAGTAACGTTGTTTCTCCATTTCCAAATTTTCCAGGTTGCAAAAATGAATGCCATGATTTTAAGACAACCATACTGTGAGGTGGTATGAGTGTCCTTAATCCAAATACAAGCCATCTGTTTGAAGGTTGAAGGCTGCAGCTGGATAGAGAAGATACCAATTAGGAACTTCCAAACCCTCCGTGCAATGATTTTGAGAAGACACGCCTTACTTCTTCCATCTATTTGTCACTAAAATACTCTGATTATAACGGCGTGGCATGCATAGATGTATATCAAAATTTCTCAATTTATAGTTGTATTGATATTTTAGATCAAGTGTAGAAATATCTAAAGACGAGGAGGAAAAGTTTAGAGTTTGCTATGACACATTAAATACATATGGGAGTGGAGTGAATCAATAAACACGGTTAATTTCAGTTTTATAAAAAAATTTAAGGAAAATTTGTTTTGCCATGATGAAGGTAGCAGGTGGATAAGCTAGCTTGATTGATTAATTAGCTAGTTTCACTTGAGGAGTATGTGACGCATCTTGAATTTCAATATACATTAATCAGAGCTCCGAATCCTACCTCTCACATATTTTTTATTTTTAAATCAAGTCTAATGTAAAACATTACATTAGCCATAAATGGACATCAGTCATAATAATCTTTAACCTATAGGCTTAGGTGCAGGCCATGCGCTTAAACGATACAGTTCTGCCCGTCTAATCATACCGACCAGAAAATTCGTTTGAGCCGTGTTGCCATATATTCCGATAGGCGACTCATGCCACGGAAAGAAGGCCAAGCACGTGACACGATTCTTATAGATGAATGTATTATAGCTTTTCCGCTTCACATCCCCTCCGTCAAAGTTGGTCGTGATGGTGGGTGGAGAAAAATTGAGACTTCTGTAGCACAGGTTATAGCCCGGCACCACCGAGTGCTTCAACGGCTCAGCGCTAATGTGCTTCTTCACAGTGTTCTCGAAGTTTTCATAGTTGTCGCTTGGTAAATAAGTGAAGTGTGCGCCTGAATCGATTAACATATTGTCTTCTTCACACTATCCACAGTGCCGAATTGTGATGATCTGAAGCCTTGTATAACACGTCGTCCCCAACGGATATGACCGAAATTATGGCACGCGGATAGTGAGGAATGACGTGCATTATTTGAAGTATATTATTTGCTAATGATAATTTTTTGAAAATTAGAAAGGCAGTTATTAGTTAAGACTCATGCATGTAAATTCATGCTCACAACATATTTCTATGCATTATTGTAGCACTCAAATCTCAAATATTTTCTTTTGGTGATATGAGAGAAACTAAAATCTATATAAAAATATATGCAAAACAAAAATAGTCATATGTATTGCATATGTATTGTATATGTATTCCATGAGTCAGTAAAATTCATTAGCTTTATTAATTGTATAGTAAGTGTGTGATTTCATTCTGAAAACTTCGACGATTCAATTTAAGGTGAAGTGTTGGAATTCAGATTGAAGAGGGCGACGATGTTGTGGTTGTGTGAAAAAATTAATTTAAAATTATCAATAATTTTATATCACTGTTTAATCTAATTATTATTATTACACATAATAAATTTAGTTTAATTAAAAATGGGTAACTATATAAAAATACATTATTTAGATTAGTATAATTTTTTTAAAAGAGTAATTAATGATAACATTTTGGCAAAATCTAAACACGGGTTCAATAAAAGTTAATTATCTGAGATTCTAAGTTTCGGTAATTTTATTATTTTATGATTTTTAATTGTATTAAAATAATAAAATTTCTAAAATCATCATAAACAGTTTGTCGCACAATCCTTAAAAATTGCTTAATAGTCCATACTATTAGAAGGATTCCTCTTTGAATAGGTAGAGAGTGATGAAGATCAACATTGTGGCTGGTAAGAATATCAACCGGATGAATGACAAGATGTGTTATTGATTGAATTTATGTTGAATTTTATTGTATTTATAGTGAAAATGTTAAGAGAGCCTGAGTATGTTCTTTGAAAAACGTGAAGAGAGGCTGAGTGTGTTCTCTTTGGCATCCCCTCCTGCGACAAACCATCGGCCTATGAATTTGTGTTGTCATTAGGCTTTCCTAGGTGACCTCAAATATGTGTGCTTGCGTTATCATAGTTAGCTATGAAATTTTACTTTTACCAACGACGTGTAAGAAATGTGGGGATGAAATTAAAGAGTCTTATATGCCTAGTATCAAAAACAAAGTGATATATGAAGATAGACAAATCACATGCTGACCGATACAAATATAGCCTGATTGGAAAGTCAGTTGTGATGTGGTGTGGAGATGGAATAATATGTTTGTTTCATCATATGGCCTTATTCTACCTTTTTATAATGAAAATGTTACCAATGCAGTATGCCCGAACTCAAGTGCATGTTTCCTCCATAGGTAGTCTTCCGGCTTTGGCACTCAAACGGCACCATCATTGTAGTATCGGCCCAAACTAGGACAATCATATCCTTCCGCAAAAAAGGACATTTATACCGGCCAAAAATGACATTTATACCGATAATTGGTATTCATATGATCTGTTTAAGGGTTTAAGCATTTAATAGCTATCTTCTTTTGTGATTCATAATGTTAATATTTGTAGGCGTGATTCATAACAAAAGTAATTTTTTCTTAACGTTCGTAGCAAATAAAGGCAAATCTCCTTCCTCCTACTCTGAATTGGTTCTGTTGCACCACCACCATGTGCTGCGATACATGTTGAGAGAGCACGACATACATGCCAGTGGTCCACCAAACTACCCACATCTACGTGACAGCTATAACAAACTAGATGGTGTAAGAAATAGAGACTAAGTTGCGGAATATGTTATAGTGTGCAAGAAATGCATGTAATAACCTTCTAAAAAGATGTAATAGAAGGGAATGAAAAAGGCAAGCTGAAATTATCTATCTTCCTAATCTCTGCCTCCTACCCTTCCTTTGACATCCTTTCTTTATTAGTCATTCCTTCTTCGGTCCTTTCATTATCCATTACCATACATCTACCGCGTAGTTGGTAACAGGTTCATCCAGCCGCGCCCAATTTATCCCCTCAACAGATTTTAAGGCTTATCGCATCGTTCGTATCATCATCGTTTTGGTGCACTCGAGCTTGAAACTTAAGTCCGCTGCTTTCCGCCATATCCGCATATGGGAAAGAACAGGGCAAAGAATGAAGGTGGAGCCGCAAAAGGCAGCAGCGAGCACATTCCGCCAATGACCTGGTCATCAGGCCGCTTCTACAGTTCCTTTCACGGACTAACTCGTCATTGTTCGTAAACATGTATCCTTATGATGTATTGCGCCCGAATCTGGAGATTCTGCCAGAATTCGTTTTGTTTGAAGACGCACCACGCATTTTCACTAAAGACCCTATATATGGCCGGAAGTATGTCAATTTGTTCGACATGATGGTAGATTCTATCACTTCTGCTATGGCCGTGTAAGGATATCAGAACATGATGATTAATTTTTGCTTGTTGTCACATGCAGGAGGCATTGACTCACAAAGCAACTCCTGATTTAAAAGTAGCAGGATTGCAGAAAATATTTTTCTACATGGCATGTGGCACACATGAATGGTTAGGTCTTTTATGGAATGATTTCATTTCTCAAAAAATTAATTGTTTTTATGGAGGATATTTAACAACGTCCTTGGATGTTAATGTGAAGAATAGAGAAACACACATGACATCAACTTGCATCTGTTGTGAGATCTGCGAGGGTGTGAAGATATAAATCAGCTGTTTACATTATATTGGTGATAATGATAATGTGGCTTTGAATTCATGGAGGAAGGTTGTTATAATATTGCAGAGGAGTACTGAGCCAGCATCTGTTAATTAAATCCTTAAAACTGGTTTACTGATCAGATTAATAAAAGGAGATGATGGAAAAGTAATTAAAATTATTGTTAGTGGGATATACATTATGAGAAATATGGTGTTGAAGAAAAGAAATAACCTTCTTTTTTGTTACTGAAGGGTGTTGAGGTTTGCTTAAATGGGACTGAGAGTTGCGGATAAATATGCAACGTAGGCTCATTAGTGGATTAAGCAGACTGCTCGAAAGTCGCTATTTAATCAGTCTAGCTGTAAGGACAATCTGCTTAGTCCACATGTGGTAGCCCATTACTGTACTATATAACCATTGATAATTATGAATTATTAATACTTACCACGAGTTTAAGAATATAAAATTTTCATGTGATAGTAATATTTGTTCTCATTTATTGAAAGATTATATTGTGAATCCTATTCAACAAAGAAATCTTATTCAATATATCCAACCATCACTCTTCTGGTCCATTCAAATGATTGTTATCATTATGAGAAAATAAGTGACAAGATCACTATATAATTTGAAAATAAAGCTGTCGGAAACTATAGATATATATTAAAATAGAACCGGATCCATTAGAAAATTTCTTGCCTTACTAGCTTAATAATCTTGAGAAATTCTTGATTAAATGTCACATGTCATTTTGAGTTTTCAAAGTATTACGCGACGACTTCCTAGTAGCAGACAGTCTACCCAAAAAATTTTCAACAATTTTTACGTTTGTGACCAATTTCAGTATTAATATATGAAAATAAATAATTTCATCCATGTTGGTGAGATAAATAATCATAATTTTTAAAATAAAAATCTATTTCTTTAAATTATTAATACTTATCCTACCAAACAGGCATTATTAATTATCCAATTTTATTTCTAATCCCGACTACTTATGTGCACAACATCCAATACTCGAATTGACCAGCCCGTGCCTCTGTTTCATTCCATTCATCTCTTCTGCTCTGTTCCTCCTCCTCCCGACAACGACCACTTCCAACAACCAAACCCTTATCAATTCTAGACCCTCCAAAGCCGCACCTTCTCATCCTCATCCATCCTACTGCTCTCCAGCTCCGACCCAGCCGGCAAGTCCCTCCTCCGCCGTCTCTCCTCCCTCCGCCTCCACCCCTCCACGACCGATTAATCCCGCTCCTTCCTCCGCCTCCACGGTGGCCTTACAACTAAGAACGTTCTACACAATTACAGAATCATCCATTTGGTTGAGGCGCGAGGGAATTCCGGAATCGTCCATCTGGTTGAGGCACGGGGGAATTTCGAAATCTTCCATTTGGTTGAGGCACGGGGAATTTTGGAATTTTCCATTTGGTTGAGGCACGGGGTTGCAGATATATATATTATAAGCACGGGGCTACACACACTATACGTCCATCCGTCCATCCATGACTCTCCTCTTCTTCATTACCTTCTTCCTCATCAGTATGGCACCACCATCTGTCACCATCGGCGTCAACTACACCGCCTCGCCCTCCAGAGACAGCCGCGTAGCCAGATCCGTCGAGTTTGTGGAGTTGTCCGCTGTCCGAGTCCCTGAGATGAATGGCAACATTATATCATCCTTTGCTATCATCGACGTCCCATTATTAATTACCGTTCCGAACATATTAATTACCTGGTCATCGGCCCGCTTCTGCAGTTCCTTTCACAGACTAACTCGTCATTGTTCGTAAACATGTATCCTTATGATGTACTGCTCCTGAACCTGGAGATTCCGTCGGAATTCGCTTTGTTTGAAGACGCACCTCACATTTTCACTGAAAACCCTCCATATGGTGGGAATTATGTCAATTTATTCGACATGATGGTAGATTCAATCACTTCTGTTATGGCCGTGTAAGGATATCAGAGCATGATGATTAATTTTTGCTTGTTGTCACATGCAGGAGGCCTTGGCTCAAAGCAACTCCTGATTTAAAAGTAGCAGTATTGCAGAAAACATTTTCCTGCATGACATGGGGCACAAATGAATGGTTAGGTCTTTTATGGAATGATTTCATTTCTCTGAAAATTAATTATTTTTTATGGAGGATATTTCACAACGTCGTTGGATGTTAATGTGCCGAAAAGAGGAACACAAATAGCATCAACTTGCATCTGTTGTGAGATCTGTAAGGGTGTGAATATATAAATCAGCTGTTTACATTATATTAGTGATAATGATAATGTGGCTCGGAATTCGTGAAGGAAGGTTGTTATAATATTGTAGAGGAGTGCTGAGCTTGCATTTGTAAATTAAATCCTTAAAAACTGGTTTACTGATCAGATTAATAAAAGGAGAGGATGGAAAAGTAATTAAAATCATTGTTAGTGGGATATACATTATGAGAAATATGGTGTTAGGTGTGGGGGAATTCCGGAATCTTCCATTTGGTTGAGGCACGGGGGATTCCGGAACCTTCCATTTGGTTGAGGCGCGGGGTTGCAGGTATATATATTATAGGCGCGGGGCTGCACGTACTATACGTCCATCCGTCCATCCATGGCTCTGCTCTTCTTCATCACCTTCTTCCTCATCAGTATGGTGCCACCATCCGTCACCATCGGCGTCACCTACACCGTCTCGCCCTCCACAGATAGCCGCGTCGCCAGATCCGTCGAGTCGTTGGAGTTATCCGCTGTCTGACTCTCCGAGATGAATGACAACATCATATCATCCTTTGCTACCACCGACGTCCCATTATTGATTATCGTTCTAAACAGATTAATTCCGGACATAGCTGCCAGTCGTTCTAACGTCGCAAAGTGGATCAACGATAAGTAGTTCCAAACTGTCCGTGGGCCAGAATTTCTGCTATATCGGTGGGCAATAATGTGCTTGATGAACCTTCAGATGTGTACAAGTTTGTACTTCTGGCGATCAACAACCTTCACACCTCGATGCTCGAGATAAGGATTCTCAACATAACAATATCTTCTGCTTTCTTCTTTTATAATTTGGTAACTGATTTCACCCCATGATCACCTGTTAAGTTGCTATCGCCGGCCGATGACCTAGTGATCAGGCCGCTTCTGCAGTTCCTTTCACAGACGAACTCGTCATTATTCGTAAACATGTATCCTTATGATGTATTGCCCCTGAATCCGAAGATTCTGCCAAAATTCGCTTTGTTTGGAGACGCACCTCACTGAAGGCCCTCTATATGGCGGGAAGTATGTTAATTTGTTCGACATGATGGTAGATTCCACCAGTTCTGCTATGCCCATATCAGGACATCGGAACATGATGATTAATTTTTGCTTGTTGTCACATGCAGGAGGCATTGACTCACAAAGCAACTCCTGATTTAAAAGTAGCAGGATTGCAGAAAACATTTTCCAGCATGGCATGGGGCACACATGAAAGGTTAAGTCTTTTATGGAATGATTTCATTTCTCAAAAAATTAATTGTTTTTTATGGAGGATATTTCACAACGTCCTTGGATGTTAATGTGAAGAACAGAGAAACACACATGACATCAACTTGCATCCGTTGTGAGATCTACCAGGGTGCGAAGATATAAATCAGCTGTTTACATTATATTGGTGATATGATAATGTGGCTCGGAATTCATGGAGGAAGGTTGCTATAATATTGCAGAGGAGTGCTGGGCCAGCATCTGTTAATTAAATCCTTAAAACTGGTTTACTGATCAGATTAATAAAAAGAGAGGATGGGAAAGTAATTAAAATCATTGTTAGTGGGATATGCATTATGAGAAGTATGGTGTTGAAGAAAAAATAACCTACTTTTTTACGGGAAGGGTGTTGAGGCCTGCTTATATAAGATTGAGAGTTGTGGGTAAATTTGACGCCTCAAGAGGGTTCAAGCTGTCGACGTAGTCTCATTGGTAGATTAAGCAGGGTGTTCAGAAGTCGTTATCTAATCATTCTACAGCTAGAACGATAATATGCTTAGTCTGTATTTGGTAGCCATTAGTGTACTATATCAACATTAATAATTTTGGATTATTAATACTTAATACGAGTTTAAGAATATAAATTTTTTCATGTGATATTAATATTCGTTTTCATATATTGAAAGATTATATTGTGAATCTTATTCAAACAAAGAAATCTCATTCAATATATCCAACCATCATACTTGTGGTCGATTCAAATGGCTGCCTTCTGAGTGTCAAAGTGTCACATGACGCCTCTCTATTGGCGGTGTCCACAGTCCACCTAAGAATTTTTTAATAATCTTTATGTTGTGACCAATCTCAGTATTAACAGTATGAAGATACATAATTTCATCTGTGTTGATAAAATAAATAATCATTGATTTTCAAAACTAAAATCTATTTCTTAAAATTATTAATAGTTATCCTACCAAACACGTATTATTATTTATCCAATCTTATTACTAATCCGGACTACCAATATGCACAGTGTCCAACACTCGAATTGACCAGCCCGTGTCTCTGTTTCATTCCATTCATCCTTCTGCTCTGTTCCTCCCCCTCCCGTCATCAATCACTCCAACAACCAAACCCTTATCGATTTGACAAAAAGGCCACGAGCAGCAACCATCTTCCAGACCCTCCAAAACCGCACCATCTCATCCCCCTCCATCCTACCGCTCTTCAGCTCTGACCCATCCGACAAGTCCATCCTCCGCCGCCTGTCCTCCCTCCGCCTCCACCCCGCCGAGGCCGAGTAATCCCGTTCATTCCTCCGCCTCCACGGTGGCCTTACAGCTAAGAACGTTCTACACAATTCTAGAATCATCCATTTGGTTGAGGCATGTGGAATTCCGGAATCTTCCATTCGGTTGAGGCGCGGGGAAATTTTGGAATCTTCCATTTGGTTGAGGCGCGGGGGAATTTCAGAATCGTTCATTTGGTTGAGGCGCGGGGGAAATTCTGGAGTCTTCCATTTGATTGACGCGCGGGGTTGCAGGTATATATATTATAGGCGCGGGGCTGCTCACACTGTACGTCCATCCGTCCATCCATGGCTCTACTTTTCTTCATCACCTTTCTCCTCATCAGTATGGCGCCACCATCCGTCACCATCGGCTCACCTACACCGCCTCGCCCTCCACAGACAGTCGCATCGCTAGATCCGTCGAATATGTGGAGTTATCCTCTGTCCGACTCCCCGAGATGAATGACAACATCATGTCATCCTCTGCTACCACCGACGTCCCATTATTGATTACCGTTCCGAACAGATTGATTCCGGACATAGCTGCCAGTCGTTCTAACGCTGCAAAGTGTCAGGGTGTGCAGAAAAGAGGAACACAGATGACATCAACTTGCATCTGTTGTGAGATCTGCCAGGGTGTGAAGATATAAATCAGCTGTTTACATTATATTGGTGATAATGATAATGTGGCTCGGAATTCGTGGAGGAAGGTTGTTACAATATTGCAAAGGAATGCTGGGACAGCATCTATTAATTAAATCCTTAAAAACTGGTTTATTGATCAGATTAATAAAAGGAGAGAATGGAAAAGTAATTAAAATGATTGTTAGTGGGATATACATTATGAGAAATATGATGTTGAAGAAAAGAAATAACCTTCTTCTTTTCCCTTCGAGGGTGTTGAGGCCTGCTTATATGACACTGAGAGTTGCTGGTAAATACGCAACGTTGGCTCATTAGGGCATCCCCATTGAAGCTTCGTGGGGAGGTTTGTGTCAGACCACGAACCGCTTCGTCTTGATGTGGAGGTTGGTTCGTGGCCTTCTGACACAACACCGCTTCGTCTGCACGAAGCGGTTCACGAATTGAGAATATACGGCGTTTTTAAGTTAAGAGCGCCGTATAAAGTATTACGATATACGGCGTTTCCAAATTAAAAGCATCGTAAAAAGCTAACCCATGTAATAATGAGTCTCAGTCTGCACTGTTAATTGATGCGTCGTGTATAGTCTGTTTAGATTTTTAAATTAAATGGGTTGAGCTTTATACGACGTTTTAAGTTTAAAACGCCGTATATGGTTATCCTTAAATATTTAAATAGATTTATAGCCGTTGTATGCCAATGTTAAAAAAATAATATATTTAATAAATTTAAGAAATTTGTAATTAATATAATATGAAAAAAAAATTAGAAAGAGGTATAATAAGACATGTAAGTCCATGTGCAGAGATTTGAATGGTTTGTTTCAAAGTGAAAGAAATATTTGTGAAAATAAAATTTATAGCAAAATTGAGTTGGCATGACATGACACAAATCTTATGTGGCATGACACAAACTTACTTTTAAATTTGTTTTGATATGGATGCCCTACGAGGGTTGAGGGTTGATCCCGGCCGACACTATTTCGTGGGTCATTGGTACTCTTTTCTAATAATTTATTCTATCATTTATAGAACCTAAATAAAACTTATTATTACTTTTGAGTGCATATAATATAATGAGTCTTTTTTATTATCATTTAAAAGTTTAGCATGCTCATTCTGCTGCTTCTCTGGCATCACGTGGATTCATGAATAACAAAGGTTTTTTCTACAGTCGCTACCCTGCTCCCAAATAAGTGACAACTTATGTATCAGAGCTGGGAAAACGGTGTTAGTTTGAGACACTTTCGTTATTTTTGTTAATTTTGCTACCTAGACTTCTTTTCACCCCTGATTTTTATGTAATGAAAAAGCCAAATGTCGATTATAGACATTATGCCATGCATTTTGCACTCAGCTTACTCTGTGGAGATTGGATAATGAATTTCAAGATCTTCATGGTAATAAAAAAAAAATGTGTTTTACACTCAAAATTAGAATTTGATATCCACCAATTGGATCAGAGAATATGATGCGAAAATCAAACAATAAAGAGGCAACAAAATGCAGATCCTCAGCTAACAATCATTAATCAACAAGCTCTAGAGCTTGGAGGAGTAGAAGCTGGGGTTAAGAAGTGAGACTGAAGAAGAATGTTGCAGATAAGATAGACGGTCGGAAGAAAAGATGAGCTGCAGAGGTGAAAATGAGAGATCAGGGCTTAAATTTTTTGTTGGATAATTTTCCATTGTTTCTTTTACAAAATTATATAACAGTTGCTTAGCAAATTAGAACTCCAACCTAGGGCTGTCAATTGGGTAGGGTAGTCCCAGATTCAGATCCACCCAGACCCGTTCTTTTAACATTTGAGTCTACCCATTTGGATCTATGTATCCGTTAGGGTCTACCCATTTGGATTCATTTGGGTCTTGGACCCATTTGAATCCATTATGTTTTATTCATTGATCCTTACAATAGATCTATTTGGCTTCTTTTTTATAATTAGTTTATTCATATCTGAAATAAAATAAATTTTATAAAAAATAAATAATTGTTTTTAAAAAAATATTCTAAAAAATAAAATATAAATTTTAAAAATAAAAAAATTCAAAAAAATAAATTATTTTTAAAAAATAAAAAAATATTTTTTAAAAAAATTAAAAATTATTTTAAAAAAATTATTATTTAAAAAATAAAAAAAATTGTTTAATTATTTTTTCAAAAATTAATTTCATTTGAATATAAATATATTTTTCATAATTTATTGTTTTCATAAGCTGAAATTTATTTATTTTATTTGATAGTTTAGTTTTAGAAAATTTATTTTGGGTCTAACGGATTCAAATAATGGGTTTGGGTTTGGATTCAAAATTTATCAAATTATTGGATCTGGATCCAAATGAAACGGGTCTGGGTCCGAATCCTTTCAAATGGGTCTAGACCGGAGCCATTGACACCCTAGTCCAACCTATTATTTTATTTAATAGTAAAACATGTAACATTATTCCTGCGTCCTTAAAAAGGACCTTGTCCTCAAGCTCTTCAATGGGTAGCTTCCAGTCACCTTTGAGTAATGATCATAGGACTTACCCAGCAGAGGTTCACTTCATTTGTAAACGCAGCTGTATCCACATTTGCAGCTTACTGCAACAGCTTGATGCATTCATTAAGCTCTTTTGAAAACTGCTTTGCTAGATAAGCCTTGTGCTAGTGTAAAATGTCCTTTTGTTTCAAATTACAGATGTTATTGTAAGTATCTGCAGCCACCTCCAGGCAGGCAGACACCTATTCAGTTGGGACGTGTGAGGCAGTAAATCTCGGATGTTTTGTGACATTTTGATGTTTGAGACCCCACGTGATTATCATTTTTAATTTAGTTTTTTTTTTTCATCCAATTGCATGCAAGTTGTAGTTGAATACATAGTACCTGTTCTTTGTTAAAAGCAATTGTTACAATTTACACATTCGAGCACTTAATGCTAATATTTTTTTTCTTATGGGTACTGAATAAGCTGTCAATCTATATGTCAGGTATAGTCTACTCAGCGGGATGGAAACTATAGTTGGGCATCGAGGATGGAGGAAGAAGTGCAAGTAAGCGGATAAGTCATGTGAAATATTTAATTTAATTACATTATCTTTTATTTCAATTTTTTAAATTAAAAACTCCTAAATACTCTTAACTAATTAGAAAACATTTACCATTTTTATTCTAGAAAATAATAATTTATCATACTTTTTCAAGGGTATGATAAGGTTGGTGAAACAGTGTTGTTAATTCAGTAGATTGCATCAGCACTTTATGTTGACATGATTTATCAGTTTACACTATGAAAAATAATAGATTTTTAGCTTCAATTCAGGCTATGGAAAATAGTTTATTATTTCCATTCATTTTGATTAAAATTGTTTACCTAAATTTTCAATTCATTATTTATATGACTTTCTTTAATTAATTAATTTCAATTAATTTTTTTTTAAGGGGATCGATAGTGGTTCCCCACTTCCCCCTTGGTGGCCAGAGGCCGCACACCCCCTCCACCTTGATAGTGTACGCCCATACTCACTGCGGGCCAGCTCACGCGCACTTCCAGTGTATCTAAGCGTAAATGCGATACCAACAGGGCTTGAACCCATGACCTTGGGGTTGTTAGACAACACCCAATGCCACTAGACCAACACCTTGTTGGTATTAATTTCAATTAATGCTTAGATAAAAAATAGTATGACATATCTCTCAAAATGAAATTATAAATGAACAATTTATCTAATTAATTCATGAGATAATAAAGTCTGTTGTTACCCTTAACAGTTTATCAAGTCAATTTAAGCTCATTTAAACGTCCATGTATGTAACTAGTTTGTGAACTCTAGCTATCATTTTATAAAGCGTTGTGAAGTTTTACATTAATAATGTGAGATCATTACATAAATAGTCTGTTTAAACTTGTTTGTCAATATATGATTTTCACAAAGCTCTATTTATTTTTTACAGTGAACTTTTCGTTACTACATACAAAATCATAGAAATTTTCACGCTTTCGAACAGTAAATTTGAAATCCTAAATATATCGTACCTTCATTTTGAAGTGTGAAATACTTTCATGTGATTTTTTGCGATTTTGAACTGCGATAAAATTAATGTGGAAAAAAAAATCAAACAGAAATCATTAATAATAGAGAATGAAGATAGAATAACAAATTTGATAAAACAGCAAAAGAAGTGTTGGATTCCTTTAGAATAAACCAGGGACAATCTTATGGGCCGGCCCAAATGTTTTTGTTTGACTGGGTTTACTGCCGGGCCCAAATGGAATTTCATTATGAAAATTTTTTATCGGTGGACTGAAAATAATTAATTTGATGTCGAATTTAGTTGTTGGGAAATTGATGGACCGCCGCACCGTGACACGTTTCGCATATTAATGTAAACTTCAATAAAAAATTACACTTTTCTTTTTATATATATGTAGAGGATGTTAGTGGGTCTTCTAACTCTAATATGTACTTTATGTGGGGTTGGGCAAATAATTTACACATGTGGTTGTCTTAGATCTTCTGAGTGTGTATTATTCTTCCGACAAAGCTTCTGTTAATAGAGGCTTATTGAAATTCGTATGGCTTGGAAAAAGAACGGCTTGTTAATTTGTTGCATGTAATAAGAAGTACTTATATTTATGTGGAAGGATTACAAATGCATGACAATTGACGTAATGAAATTTATCTAAATACTAGAGTATATATATATAGAGGTTGGATCAATTGAGAATCTCCTTAAGTTGAGAACCTTGTGGACAAACGTAGACCAATCATTTTATACATTAAAACGACTGTGTTTTATTTTATGGTTTCCTTTTTTATGTTCATTTATGACACTTTGTTTAAATATAAATTTTTATTAACATATATTTTAAATCCTTTCCATATGAATTATAAGGAAGAAATCTCTCAAATCACGTATTTAATTTGACAAATAAACTTTCCTAATCACCTCCCATTGATTTTCCATATTTTGAAAATATGGCAGGTGAGGCCGTGCGGGGGCGTGTGAGAGATTGTGGGTTTTAGAAGGAAAATGAGGAGAGAGGTAGTTGACACAAAAAAAAGGGAATTGGTATGGTTGAGAAAAATTAATTAATGTTTGATTTTAAGGTTGTTGCGTAAATTAATTATGTATTGGAAATGTTAAGTGACAAGTAAAAGTAGACAAAAAAATTCAGTTAAGTGACAAGTAAAAGACGACAGAGGGAGTATACATCTGAGTCGTGTGACCCTGTAAACAAAGTATGAGTCGTGTGACCCTGTAAACAAAGTATATTACTTACATCCATCTACTCTTTCTGGAGGGCTTAAAAGTTACAATGAATCCAGGCCAATTGCAAGAGTGTCATAACAGGGCATGATATTTACATTCTTCAGTCTGTTGTCATCTCCCAAAATTCAGTGACTTGGCCAACCTTGGTTAATAATAAGCAAGGCAATTTGTTCAAGTTCTGGGGCTATGTCCATCGATTTTTAGCGACGAAATGGTCGTCGTTAAAGGTCAAAGTTGTTTGTCTACCTGCACATTCCATGTTCAACGAAATGCCGATCTCGCTTTCCCGCTTGATTCTGTTCTGCTCGCTATCTGTTCGTCGAATTGCGAAGCCGGACCTTCACCTGCTTCTTCTGGAGAAATGGGTCGATCGTCGGTGCTCTCAGCTTGGCTGCAGCCTCCGTTGCCGCCCTATCGATTAGAGTCTAAGAGGGTCGACGTAGGAGCAACCGTTCCGACCATGCCGGACATTTTGGAGTCGTCTCGAGCGCAAAAACTGAACCTTCAGCTGCAAACGCTCGGACCCTTTTTCAGAATCACGGCGAGGAGCTCGGAGAGTGATAGGGAGCTGGGGAGAGCGGAGGGGCTGATAAGGGTGTGGTTTGGCGGGCGGATACTGCACTTGGATTCGATTAGATTGAAGAGGGAGACTTTGGGGATGGAGAAGTCGATTTTCGGGATCGGTGTGTTTCTCGGAGCTGTGGCGATTCGACATGGGTATGACAGTGGATGCCGGAAAGCCGAGCTGCTGGCTATCAATGACTCAGATCTTTATCATTCAAAGGTTTCGATCTTTGTTGCTGTCGACGAAACCCTAAACCCTAATTGTACTGGATTCAATCATTCAACAAGTTGAAGTCTTGACTTTAAGTTGTTTCATTGAAATGTGCAGCTTGTTAAGTTCTACACTAGGATTGGGTTCAAGGCTGTCCATGAAGTTACCGGCTCGTCCATTGGAGACTTGGCGCATCAGCTGGTCTGGGGAGGTGTTGGGACTCGGATGGATGCTAGCATTGAAGAGCTTCTAGTCAAATGGTGCAGTAGGTTCAAACCGAAACCTGAGCTCCTGTAATCTGATGCTTTCTTTACTAACCGAATCTCTGCCGCTACCAGTAGAGATTGTGCATGTGTCATACACTTGATTTAAGGGCAATACAGACTATTTTGCTCGGTTGTTCAGCGGGAATATGTCATCAGGATATTTTCATGTATCTTGCTTAACTTGTGTTGCTGTCATATGTGGTGGCAAAGGTACCAGTAATGTGATTTGCAGGCCATATTTAAAGATTTGTTCGTGTGCATTGTCTGGGAGAACTCAAGACGCGAACGATCTTCTTCGTGGAAGGTGATGGATGCGCATGCGCCTCTTTTAAGTATTGTGCTTTTAAACATTGCACGAGTGTGAATTGAAGGTGTTTGCTTCAGCCAGACATCCCAGCCTGGTATGCGCTATTTTTTTCGTTATTCAGTGAATTGTTTTCTCTGCCTTATCTGCGGTATCATTGAATGATATGTTATTTTACTTAAGACTCATGATTTGGATCTAGGAGGTAGGCTAGGCTATCTGGTTCCGTTCGTGCGGTGCAGTTTTTTAATATGCCAGTTTGGCGGTTTAAGGTATTAGTTAATGAGTTTCGGGACTATATAATTGATGAGGGCACGATGAGCTTGTGAGGTGGGTGGAAAACATTGCACAGACATCGGGAGACATGGCGTTGAGATCCATGTAATGTCCATGTGTGACAACCCGAGATTGAATGAGATCTGGTAGTGACTTGTCGTGTTTCGTTGATCTACCTGTATAAAAACGCAAATGCCAAATGGAAAAGGTTGTCTCTAGTCATTCAAACTTGGCTATTATTTTTGTATTCAACCTTTAAGCTATTGAATAGCAATGGCTGGCTCCCTCGTAGTTCCCAGAACCCATGCTCGCTCAGTTAGCCTACCATCTGGACCACACCTAGTAGCTTCACAGCTTCATGAGTGTTTAGAAAAGATAAAGGTGTCTGAGGTCACGTGTTCCTCTGAAACCATAAGCCGCAAGTTGAATGGCCTCGTAGATTTATACGAGTATGTCGATGAGTTGCTCAAGTTAAAGTCGACTCATGAAACCCTTCTCAGTGAATGTCATAGAGGGTGGGTTGATCAGGCGATGGATGGGTCTCTGAGGCTCTTGGATGTCTGTGGTGTAGCCAAGGACGTTTTGCTGCAAGCTAAGGAATGCGCTCAAGATTTTCAATCAGTTTTGCGACGGAAGAGAGGTGACAGAATGGAGCTGGCATCGGAAGTCTCCAAATACATGACCTCCAGGAGGAATGTGAAGAAGACTGTTCAGAGGTCCCTAAAGAAGCTGATGAGTCAGGAGTCGGAGAAGGACCATGAGGACATCACGGTGGCTAAAATGCTTTTTGGGGCTGAACACGCCGCTCTTAAAGTATTTGGATCTCTGTTAAGTTTTGTGTCTGGTTCCAGTGCTCAGTTGAAGGACAGCAAGTGGTGCTTTATCTCTAAACTGATGCTCTCTAAACCTGTGGTTGGTGTGGTGGATGCCGATGAGGTTTGTGATTTTGCAACTGTGGATGCTGCATTGCAAAACCTAAGCAGTCAGACGGCTTGTGAGTTCACGTATCCGGACGGCCAGAATTTGCAGCATAAGATGGCTGACTTAGAATTGATCATTCAAGATCTCGAAGAAGCAATGGAGCGCATATTCAGGGTTCAAATCAGAACCAGAGTGTCCCTTCTCAACATCCTCAGCCACTGAGTCGTGGCACCAAATCTGTTCCTGGTCCCAACCCTGTGTTTTAGCTGCCAAACTAAGCTGTAGATAACCTCCTGTACAGCACTGCCCATATGTTTGCGTCTTGTTGATGTTCATTTAGCCGGAATATATTTGTCAGTTGCTCCCTTCTTTCTGGTGTCAACTGGTCCATCCCAACAAGTTGCAGGTCACATACACTGATACTTTATTGGTCGCTTAATGCTATAAATGTTAATCCTCAGAAACTATCAAGCTAGTGTCACTCGCCGAAGGGTAACGTGTGCTCTGATGTAGAAGAAGACATCAGATTTGGAAATCTGCAAATATCAGTATGAAATAAGAGTGAAAACCAAGATGCAGATATGACGTATGAAGTATCCTTTTAAATATGATGATGACCTTTGCTAGGTTAGGAAGGTCGGCGTAGTGTCCCCCAGTGGCTCTTTCATGGTGCAAGTTTATGCGGAAAATATGATGTAGGTTGGGCCTGATAATGTAAGGTCGAGAATCTGCTATGAGCTGGTGGATTTGATGCTGCTGGGGAAACATTGCATAAACATCACTGATGTAGTTTATGGTG
>NQLW01000092.1:0-23123 GCA_002312845.1 Kalanchoe fedtschenkoi | reverse complement strand
CTGGGACCGGCCCCCCCTTTGTTTGGCGACCTGAGATCTGGCGGTCCCCCAACCAAAACCCGCACCCCGCATGGCCGTCACACCCCCTCGACGAGGATCTCTTCGATGCTGCTCAGGCATTGGGTTGAGCAACTCGCCCCCTCACCAGCCGCATGCCGGGAGCTTGCTACTCGCTACGTCTCCTTCCGGAAGTCGCTGCCGCGGTACAGATCTGACTGGCGCAGAGTCTCCTTCCGGCGGATCCTTGCCCCAGCCGGTCGTTCTGCGCGGATGCTTCGGCCGCGTGCGCTTCGGGAGCAGCGTCCCGCCTGTCTCGCCTTGAAGCCCTCACCCTCCTCGACTGCTCCCCCAGTCGTCCCGCCTCCCCCGCACACACCCAGCTGCCAGCAGTCCAGCAGTCCAGCAGCCCCATCGAGCCCAACAGGCCCTTACATCCAGTAGGCCAGCAGCTCTCACCGAGCCTAGCAGATTTTTCCCTAGGCCTAGCCCTGCAGGTCCCCATTAATAGGCTCTCTGAGCCATTCAAAAGGTTTGATCCATGATCCACCCCTTTACGCGTTCTCCGCTTCTTAGTCCTCGTGCCATTTCAAGATCCCTTGAAGGCTTTCAAGCGGTGCACTAGGTCTCGTGTCACCCCCTTGTAGGCTCTCGAACCACGCACTAGGTCTCGTTCCATCCCTTGTAGGCTCTTAAGCCGCGTCCTAGGCCTCGTGTCACCCCTTGTAGGCTCTCGAGCCACGCCTTAGGCCTCGTGCCACCCCTTGTAGGCTCTTCGAGCCCTAGGTTTTTTGGACCATTATCAATAAATTAAAAATATAAAAAAAAAATAACTGAAGATGATGTAGAAGTCAATTAAGTCCAACTTGTAGCCGACAACCTACACGATGACGGGGATATTATTATTTTTAGTTGTTAAAATGTCTTGGGAGATACTCTATCTGGCCTCCTCTCTATGCACTTTCTTTTTCTCTAATGCTTTTGGGGGGAATTGGAGAGAGCAGTGATATGAGTATATCATATATTCCAAGAGCTGATTCCTCCGTGCGAGTTTAGTGTGCAAAAGCTCTGATGTAGTTTATGGTGCTTCGTGGCATATCGCTGCGCACTGGTGTATTATTTAAGAGAAGAGATTCTTGATGTCTACTGTGGTTGTATATATACAGTACACGGAGGTGGTGTTGGTGCATATTAAGGGATTGTATCCCATATCGTCCATTTCAGCTTAAAACATTAACCTATAAGTATAGTTGGACTCTCCCACTCATTGTCAATTGGTTTTGAGTGTGGAACCAACTTTCTAATATGGTATCAGAGCGGATTTTAGCCGCACTCCTGAATGAACCGGTCAAACGTGTTGGTTACGTCCGCACAAGCAAGAAAGACTTTGGAGATTTTTAAGGTCTTAAGTGCGAAACCCAAAAAATGGCTTCTTCCCCCTATTTCTCTAGAACTCATTCCCATGCTCGCTCAGTTAGTCTGCCTTCCAGGCCTCACCCTCTTGCTCCTGAATTTGACAAGATCTTGTGTGGGTTAAGGTCTTCTGAGGCTTCTACTTCCGCATCAATTACAAGTCAGTTTAATGGACTGAACGATTTGCATGATTGTCTCCATGATTTACTTCTTTCACCGGAGTCTCATAAGACTTTGGCGAGAGAGTGCTATGAGAGATTTGTCAATGAGATCTTGGACGGATCTTTGAGACTTTTGGATGGATGTGAAGCTGCAAAGAGCGCACTTCTGGTGACAAAGCATTATGTGCAGGAGTTGCAATCAGCTTTGCGCAGAGGGAGCAGCGATTATTGTCTAGCTAAGGAAGCTAGCAAATACTTAGCCTGCAGAAGGACTGCCAGGAAATCGATCCGTAAGGTGTTGAAGAATTTAAAGGGCCCCGAAACTACAAACGAGGAGTTCGAGGCTCTCTCAATGCTTAGAGGAGCTGAGCAAGCCACAGCTGCAGTGATTGAATCATCATGTCATTCATGAGCGGAAGAAAGCATCAAAGTAGCTGGTCTTTGCTTTCTAAGTTGATGCAATCCAGGGAGATCAGTGTGGAAGATGGAAATGAACTTGAGAAGATAGATGCTGCCATGCAATCCCTTACTGGACGCAAAACTGTTGATAGCGCCTACATCCACAGCCATCTTGGAGATGTAGAATCCAGTATTGAAGACATTGAAGAGGGGATTGAGCGCTTGCATAGGCAGTTAATTAAAACCAGAGTGATTCTCCTAAACATGATGAGCTGCTAAAATACAGTTATATGTTATTAGTTATAGCGTACATGGTAGTATACCTATACACTTCAGATTTTGGTCTTTGATAAAGAGTAAAGACTGATCTTCGTCCTCGAGACATTACAGTCTTTTTAATGTTTTCAGTGACTTTACCTTGGTTGATCTTTCGTGTTTGAAAGTGATTTCCTTGTTACCACTAGGCACTAGCCATAGCTTGTATTATGTGATCAAAGTATCTTGCATTATTTTGTTAATCAATTTGCGTAAACTATCTATAGCAACCCTGCTGTGATGAACTAATAACGAGCTGTCGAGATTCCACTTGGCCTGTTGAGTATGTGGCTAAGATTTCTTGTTTACCTTTTTGTGAGTTACAGGATAGAAAGACTTGTTTGAGACTCGAGAGGCGCATTTAGATGTTGAAGCAGGCAAAATATATATCTCAGAATATGACCACTGCGAGGTACGCTTTCACTTTTGTGAAATGCTCATTTCCTGGCATGTTTTGATAAAATGTATTCATGCATAAATAAAATCAGTAGAAGCTACTGCTGGCAGGATTCTTACTGCATAGAAAATATTAACACACATCAATATTTTGTTAGCCTTAAAAAAATATAATTACTTGTCCTGTCTCTTTTTGCTTCATGGCTTCTCTGTTTAAATACAGTGTAGTATTTTATTAGCAAACACCTAGGCACACGGAGGCCAATCCTCTAACAGATCCTTGTGGTGTGCCTAAATATAACTAAATGCAACTTAAAAAAATAAAATTAAATGCAGCTCTGATGATGTCTCGCCATTAGAAATCAGAAAGAGTAAGATTTCTGTGGCATAATCTTAAGTTATTCAAGTAGATCAAAGATGCCTTGTGTCCATCTGTTGGGGAACGTTTTCAGCAGGTAGCTACCATGTGCTTTCTTTATTGGAAGCCATGCGATACCATGTCCTATCCTCATTACCTGTTTTCAGTAGATGAAAGATAATCTTGATACTGCAAGCAGATATGTCGGAATATTGTTGAATATCAACTTTGGAAATGGCCTTTAGAATTGGAGAAAGTTTGGAGCCGTGCATTCTATTTTATGGCAATCGTGTGCTGCATTCATCCTAATTTAAACAATGCAAGAAGGCATCTTGCATTTTATTCAGTTTAGTTGATATTTAAGTTTAGGTGATTGAGAGCTGAGTTGGGAAACCTGGCGTTGAGGAAACATTGCACAGACATCGGTATTATTGTTTATAGTTCACATAGCCAATCACATTGTGTGATAGTAAATTAGAATTTAGTAACCAAATAATTTTGGAGCGTATGATGATATTCGATGTGTCTGTAGTCTGTACCTGGTACCTGGGTATATAATGTGCCCTCTGAAAGAGCGAGAAAGTAAACCAAGTAAGAGTTGAACATTCCATAGCCTTCAGATCTCTCTACCACGTGAAATGGCTTCTTCCCCGAAGGTTTTTAGAACTAGTTTCCATGCTCGTTCCATTAGTTTGCCATCTAGTCCTCACCCCATAATCCCTGAAGTTGAAGAGATCTTGCGCAGTTTAAAGTCGTCTGGCGTTGCCAGTTCATCATCATCCATCAGAAACCATCTAAATGGACTCCATGATTTGCATGGCTGTCTCGGCGATCTGCTGCTTCTTTCTGAAACTCAACAATTGCTGGATAAAGAGAGCAATGGTAGATCCGTTGACCAGATCTTGGATGGGTCTCTGAGACTCTTAGATGTGTCTGGAGTTGCTAAGGATTCACTATTTCAGATGAAGGAATTTACGCATGAACTTCAATCAGCTCTCCGCAGAAAAGGCAGTGATGCAAAGGAAGCTGGCAAATACGTAGCTTGCAGAAAGAATGTCAAGACATCGATCCAGAAGACTTTGAGAGCCTTAAAGCATGTGCAAGCAACAAAGAAAGAGCACGAGTCTTTGTGCTTGTTGTCCATGTTAGGAGAAGTCGAGCAAGTCACCCTTTCGGTTCTTGAATCCGTCCTCTCACTCATATCCGGTCCGAAAGACAAATCATTGGTTTCAAAGCTGATGCACTCAAAAAGCATCAGCGCGGAAGACAAGAATGTGAATGAGTTTGAAAAGATCGACGCTGCAATGCGATCCATTGCTGCACAGAAGACTGCTGATATTAGCAGTATCCAAAGCGATTTGGAAAGTCTTGAATCGGGTATCGAAGATATTGAGAAGGGGATTGAATGCTTATTCAGACAATTAATCAAGAACCGAGTTACTCTTCTAAACATAATTAGCCACTAGAGAAGCTATGTTTATAAATAGTTACACTGTACATTCTTGACTTATAAATGGTACATAGTTACCCAATTTTTTATCATTGATATGAGTCTCATCTTGTGCTTGAAGTACTTATGATTTCTCGTCTCTTGGCTGTTATGGTACTTACTCATTTCTAAATTTTTACCAGCAACATGTTAAATCCTGTACCACAATGGTTGGCGCCAGAGCTGGTGTTAGGTGATCACTAATTACATCAGTTACATACCATGTTATTGTAAATCAGTGTGCAATTTATATTATAATGTAAGAATTATATTATGCAGAGTTGGCGAGGAAGATACCATTTCTCTTTTGGAAGATGTTTGAGCTCTCATCATTTATATAAATTTACATGCCATATATAATTCCTAGATTATTTTATTATCTTATAAGCTTGTAAATGTGATGTTATTTGTCGATAAATTCCTTTTTGAACTGCAACTCATATATCTGTTGGTTTTCATAATTTGATTTCAGAAATGGATCTTTTATGCATTGGACTCTGAACCTGAAGCTAGGAATCCCAGTTCCAGACCACATCGAGGTTTGCTTTTTAAATTCTCAGACATTCATATGCAATACTAAAAGAATTTTGCCATGCTAACATTTCTAAGTTCTAATCTGGCATATGATATGCCACGATTTATATCGGTGAGATTTTGCCGACTAACAGAAATAATCATGATTTAAGATATTCAGGAAGATACCTGTTGTCTATTTGTTAAGTTACAAATATTGAGCAATAAAGAAAAGTATGAGCGCCCCGGGTTTGTTAGTTTCCGAAATCTGCACATGGAACAATAGTATATGCTCTTTGTAATACCATAGTTAAGATGACCCCTCCACATTGGCAACAAGGTTGGACTTGGTTGTTTGGTGCCATTCGTGCGTTGTTTATTTTTATTGAAGAAAGTACGCAGGCAGTGCATGTGAGGTGGGGCAATTTGTAGATCCTATTTAGTCTGAAATGATGAGTTGGATGACCTGGTTTTAGAATACATTGCGCTGACATCGTTAAGATATTTTACGTGTTTGCATTATTATCATGTTAGTGAACATGTCAATGAAGGAGTTGTTTACATGCTTCTTTACAGTAAGTCTGCTTAGAAATAATATGATAAGTTGTGAAAATCATCAGTTACTTATTTCATTTGTTTTTGTTTCTTGCACGTTAGCACAAGGTATACGCCAGATGATCATTTTTCGCTCAAATGTTGGGGTTTAGCATCCATTCGTGCGCTGCATTTTTAAATGGGGAAGGTACGTCATGCATGTGAAGTTGAGCATCTGCTTTTTTTTTCCCAGAATATAATATAATACTTGTGAACTCTTGGATGACCTGGTGTGGAGAGATCTCTGGACAATTCATTGTAAAGTTTCATTTCCATAAAACAGGTAGATTTATCCATCCTTTTATCCTAAGGGGTTATAGTACACATCAAAGTTTAACTGCATATGTTGATTGGTCCTTATGCTATTTCTTCATTTACCAATGAAAAATCAATTAATCTTGGGTCCTTGCTCATTGTGATGCTTTGCTATCAGAAAGCACAATGTGTAGGATTTGCGTGGCACAATAAGTATTTAAATCAATAAGATGTCCTGTGTCTATCTGTTGGTTAATATATTTTGGGAATAGCTACAGCCTTGCCTTTTTTATGATAAGAGAATCGTGTGTTTCACACCCAATTTTCACATCCACTCATGTGGTACATTTAGCTTGTTTTATAGGGACTTGTGCAATAAGATTAGATGAATGCGTGACGGGTTGGAGGGCCTGATGTTGGGAAACATTGCGTCGACATCGCCGTGATAGTTTATAGATCCGCATAATCACCACGTTAGGTGTTACACTGATGAATTATTTTCAAGTTTTTGATATTCCTTGTGTCTCCCCAGTGCCTCAGTATATAATGAGCCCTATGGGAGAAGTTACATCCAACGATATTTGAACATTCTAAAACCTTACATCTTTCTAAGGAGCAAAAAACAAAGAAATGGCCTCTTCCCAAGCTCACTTCCATGCTCGTTCTGTCAGTTTGCCATCTAGGCCACACCCTACTGTTCCCGAATATGACGAGATCCTGTGCAGGCTCAAGTCTTCCGAGTCTGCCAGTTCATCATCTTCATCTATCAGGAACAGTCTTGAAGGACTTCAAGATTTGCATGACTGCCTTGGTAGTTTGATGCTTTTGCCTGAATCCCAACAAGCTTTGCCTAAAGAATGCCATGGCAAATTGGTCGACAAGGTCCTGGATGGATCCCTCCAATTGTTAGATCTCTGTGGAACTGTAAAGGAATCTCTGCTGATCATGAAGGAGTGCACTCAGGAGCTCCGATCCTCATTGCGTAGAAAAGGCTGTGATGCCAAGGAAGCTGCCAAATACTTGGCCTGCAGAAAAGCTGTTAAGAAGTGTATCCAGAAAGCCTTGAGAAACTTGAAAGATCTGGAAACCTCAAACAAGGGGCAGGACTCTTTTGTTATGGTTGCCATGTTGAGAGACGTCGAGCAAGTCACCCTTTCAGTCCTTAAGTCATTGTTGTCGTTCGTATCCGGCCCCAAAGACCAGTCACTGGTTTCAAAGCTTATGCGCTCCAAAAGTGCCAAGCTAGAAACCAAAACTGAATTTGAGCAGATAGATGCTGCAATGCAATCGGTTGAGAAGCACAAGGCTGCTGGCATCAACAGCATTCAAGCAGATGTTGCGGATCTGGAGTCGAGCATCGAAGATCTTGAATCTGGGGTTGAATGCCTGTACAGGCATTTGATCAAAGTCAGAGTTACCCTTTTGAATATAATTAGCAATTAGCCCAATAAATTCCACCTGTGTAAACTGCATATGAGTCATCTATAATCGATACAAATTTTTGCTGAAATCTTTTCTTGTTTGTTTACTTTCCATTAATATTTGTGAAGTTCTTGTTCTCTATTAGTTATCTGATTTTAATATATATTTCCATACAACTCGACAGAAAATAATAATGGATTCAAATGGTGCTTGCTGTTTGTTATCACTTGGTTTACATTTTGAGCTAGCTCAAAATATTCTGATTGTTCTTCTGCCGAGGGACAAGCCACTTCATATCCTCATCTTGTCTGAGATTCTTATATTGATAATTGATGATTGAAATCAAGCATCTTAAGTTTCATATGTAATCACGTTCAGGTTGGATAACCTGGTGTTAAAAAAACAGTGCACAGACATCGCTTTGATAGCTTACAGGTTTGCATTATTATCAAGTTGCTGGACAGAACACTCAAAATACTCAAAAACTTCATAATAATTTCCTGCAAGTAGGATCCTCCCGTGGTTATCCTATCGGCCCAATCCTTGGAATAGTTCTAATTGCATGTGTATCATTTAACAAAGAAAACAATAAATAAAATTGAGTCCGTGCCCATTGTGATGTCTCACCAGTCACCATTACAGTGTCCGTCACCTACAACGAAAACTAAGTTTAGAGTTCCACATGAAAAAAATACTTCGTTTGCCTTGTGAGTTCTTACAATTTTTAATAGAAAGGGTGCTAAGTATTTGTATTTATCAGCGCTACTCATGTGCTACATCTTGCTTGTTTTATTGAGTCTGGTGTATTGAGATTAGATGAATGTGTGATGAGTTAGAGGGCCTGATGTTGGGAAACATTGCGTGGACATCGCCGTGATAGTTTATTGATCCGCATTATCAGCACGTTAGGTGTTACACTGATGAATTATTTTGTAGTTTTTGATAATCCTTGTCTCTCCCCAGTGCCTCAGTATATAATGAGCCCTTTGGGAAGAGAAGTTGCATTCACCAAGATTTGAACATTCTGAAGCCTTACATCTTCCTAAGGAGAAAAAAGCGATATGGCTTCCACCCAAACTCGCTTCCATGCTCGTTCTGTCAGTTTGCCATCTAGGCCACACCCTACTGTTCCCGAATATGAGGAAATCCTGTGCAGGCTCATGTCTTCGGAGTCTGCCTGTTCATCATCTTCGTCTATCAGGAACAGTCTTGAAGGACTTCAAGATTTGCATGACTGCCTTGGGAGTTCGATGCTTTTGCCTGAAACCCAACAAGCTTTGGCAAGAGAGTGCTATGGTAAATTGGTTGACAAGGTCCTGGGTGGGTCCCTACATTTGCTAGATCTCTGTGGAGCTGCTAAGGAATCACTGCTGATGACGAAGGAGTGCACACAGGAGCTCCAATCCTCATTGCGTAGAAAAGGCTGTGATGCAAAGGTAGCTGCCAAATACTTGGCCTGCAGAAAAGCTGTTAAGAAGTGTATCCAGAAAGCCTTGAGAAACTTGAAAGATCTTGAAACCTCAAACAAGGGGCAGGACTCTATTGTTATGGTTTCCATGTTGAGAGACGTCGAGCAAGTCACCCTATCAGTCCTTAAGTCATTGCTGTCGTTCATATCCGGTCCCAAAGACCAGTCACTGGTTTCAAAGATTATGCACTCTAAAAGTGCCAAGCTGGAAATTATGAATGAATTTGAGCAGATAGATGCTGCAATGCAATCTGTTGAGAAGCACAAGGCTGCTGGCATCAACAGCATTCAAGCAGATGTTACGGATCTGGAGTGGAGCATCGAAGATCTTGAATCTGGGGTTGAATGCCTGTACAGGCATTTGATCAAAGTCAGAGTTACCCTTTTGAATATAATTAGCAATTAGCCCAATAAATTTTACCTGGGAAAACTGTATATGAGTCATCTCTAAATGATACAATTTTTTCTGAAATCTTTTCTTCTTCGTTTACTTCCCATTAATATTTATGAAGCTCTCAGTCTCTACTAGTCATCTGATATTAATACTTATTTCCATACAACTCGACAGAAAATGATTATGCACACAAATGGTGCTTGCTGTATGCCACAACTTGGTTTACTTTTTGAGCTAGCTCAAAATATGCTTATGGTTCTTATGTTGAGGGACAAGCCACGTCATATCCTCATCTTGTCTGAGATTCTTATAATGATAATTGATCATTGATGATTGAAATCAAGCATCTTAAGGTGCATGTGTAATCACATTCTTAAGAGATTAGGATGACAGACTGCACGATGACTAAGCGTAATTAAAATTATTTAGCCTCCTGAAGATTCCTTTTGCCGCTCACAGGTTGGAGTCAAGACTCGAGAAGGCTTAAACAAACTGCAAGTGTGGTGGTGGTAGGAAACAGGTTGGTATGCAGTGACTTTTTTATTTTTGTTCATCAAAGCAAAGTTTGTAAACAGGATTTTAGCATTTGTGTTTTGGTAACTGCACATGTGCATGTAAGCATGGGTGATACGTATAGCTGAACTCGTATATTCTTCTGATGTAACTTCCTTTTTGTACTGGTGAGGCCGATAATGATCAAAGGTGAGATTCATCCTAGCCAGTGAAAGCCTCACGAAACAGAAATATCAGCTGGCGACTGTTTTTAGTTTTCAGATGTTGGCATTTGACTTTGATTATCAACAATGAAACATTGGATCCTGTGTTGTCATCAAAAACTACTGAAGGCTGTGCTCAGTTGGATCCTGCTGAATATTGCCTCGTCTGTAAAAGATCATAGAATCTGTGCTTTCAGGTTCACCAGATGTGGTGATGATGCCTCACGCTAGCAGAAGGGATGGAGTTTATGAGCCATTCGTGCTGTACATTTTTATAATCTTGAAGGTACGCAATCCATTTAAATTACTTACTTTTTTTTCCTTCAAAAAAGGACCTGTGTTGCACAAGTAGGACTGCCATCGGTCAGCCTCCACACAATTCCAAATGGCATCTTTTTCATTTTTCAATTGGGGAAATGATCGAAAGTAAAAAGTTCTTTTAGGCTGTGTTTGGTTTAGGGAAAATTTAGTGGAGAGGAAAATTGATAAAATTTAATGTTTGGTTAAGATGGAAAATATGAGGGAAAGAAAATTATGTGGAAAGTTAGAAGGAAAGTTATGGTAAATTAAAAGGAGTTTTGAAACTTTCCTTCAAATTTTCCATTATAAACCAAACAAAGGAAAATAAAATGGAATCCATGATGGATTTCACTTTCTATCAAATTTTCGTTTCCCTACAATTTTCCCTAAACCAAACACAGCCTAAAGGTGTGTTTGGTTTAGGGAAAGTTTCATGGAATCGAAAATTGGATGAAAAATAGAATGGAAATCAAATCACAATGAAATCCATTTTATTTTTCACTTGTTTGTTTAAAGGAAAATGTCATTTCCTATTGTTATTAATCAAAATTTTTCATGAAATTTTCCATCAAACTTTTTTCCCATAAAATTTTCCATCTAAACCAAACAAAGAATTTCTCTAACTTTTCACCTACTTTTCCTTTCCATGAAACTTTCCCTAAACCAAACAAAGCCTAAATATTTAGATAAATTTCATTACGTCAATTGTCATGCATTTGTAATCCTTCCACAGAAATATAAGTACTTCTTATACATGCAATAAATTAACAAGCTGTTCTTTTTCCGAGCCATACGAATTTCTCAATAAGCCTCTATTAACGGAAGCTTTGTCGAAAGAATAATACACACTCAGAAGATCTAAGACAACCACATGTGTAAATTATTTGCCCAACCCCACATAAAGTAAATATTAGAGTTAGACGCCCAACCATCATTCTCTACAAATATATATAAAAAAAAGGGATAAAACCCAAAAAGTGCTCTGAACTATCACCGCTTACCCAATTGCGATCAGAACTACCACGATTTCCAAAAATGGTGCAATGAAAAAAAAATTGGACTGATTTTCTAAAATAAAATTTATCATCATATTCCTAACCTAATATTATTGTAAGACTTAAATTTGTGTGCGAAAATTAAATCGTTTGGTTATCAAAATAAATTATATCATTTTGCGCACATAAAGAAAACGATGTCTTTTGATAATCAAATGACGTAATTTTTGCATACAAATCTAAGTCTTATAATAATATTAGGTTGAATGTAATGGTACATTTTAATTTAGAAAATCAGTCTAATGTTTTTTTCATTGCACCCTTTTTAGAAATCATGGAAGTTCTGACCGCAATTGGGTAAGCGGTGATAGTTCAGGGCCCCTTTTGAGTTTTTCCCCTAAAAAAAAAGTACATGATTAGGAGCTGGTGATTACATGTTAGCATGAATGTGGACTCCTGTTGAACACAATATTTTCATTTTCTATTTAGATAGCATTGTGGTTCATCCCGTCTTTCTGTTACGTCATCTACAAAACAATACTACTTGAAGTTATTTCCATCTTAATTTCCAGCATAAAACATCCTCAGATTGATATGTACCCCCAGAAATGATAATATATACAACTCATGATACAAATTAGAGTTTGTCTCTGTACGATCAACATCAGGAGTGTAAGAAAAAACCGTCAAACTCATAAATGGAATCGAATTGAACCGAACAGAGCAATTTGGTTCCATTTATTATTTAATCAGTCGGTTTCGATTTGTAATTATTAAAAACCGATCAGTTCGGTTCAGTTTAAAATTTTTTAAATTTTAACTGAATCAAACCGAACCGAACCGATCCACAAAAACTCAAATCTCCTTCTTTATCTTTCATGCGTGCGCCGTGACTAACCTATGACTATCTACCTCCTCGGCTCCTCTAATCCCTTTCCCCAATTCCACCTCATCCCTGTCACACCTCGATTCGCTAGTCACGTTGCTCGAGGCTTGAGCCATCACTCATCAGTCACGTCGTTGCAAGATGCATCTGTTGTTCTTATTTCGTTCGCTGCAGCCACACCTCATCTAGAACCTACATAGCCTCACTCTTCAGTCACGTGACGTGCAATCATCACTCACGTCGCTTCATTTCTCATTTCAATTTCTTCGTTGTTCGCCCTCTTTGTCCCTTGGCCACTTCTTTTTAAACGCCAAATCGTAAACATATTTTCCATCACAAGTTTCACCACAGTTTATATTGCATCAACGGGGCCAGGCAGAAAAGAAATTTAGGGTAGAAGTTGAAGCCATTGGCCATGTGCGCCACAAAAATTTAGTCCGTTTTTTGTGTTACTCACAGGTAAAACTTTCAGGTTTCAGCTAAAGAAGCTGAAAACCAGCTTCTACACGATTTGCTTGACTTCCCCATTTACTAGGCACAGCAAAGGCGTAAGTCCGATAAGCTTTTGTCTTATTTCCTTGTTTGAGACGGAATTCTCTTCTAAGAGTTTAGAGATACTTGTTTCAGCCTTGCGTACTTACATGAAGCCATTGAGCCAAAGGTGGTGCATAAAGACATCAAGTCGAGCAATATACTGATTGATGATGATTTCAATGCCAAGATCTCCGACTTTGGCCTGGCAAAATTGCTCGGAGCGGGAAAAAGTCATATTACAACCCGAGTTATGGGACCTTTGGGTAAGTTAGCCATCTCAAACCGTACCCTGAAACTTCAAATATAGATACATTATTTTCAAATAGATTTCAGAATTTTAATCTTTAGTGTCGGGTTGTCTAACTTTTTCCTGCTTTTGGATCCTGTCATAGGTATGTGGCCCCTGAATACGCTATTTCCGGTCTATTAAACGAGAAGAGTGTACAACTTCGGTGTAGTACTTTGATCTTTGTATTTGCATTACATATTTCAGTTAAGTTGTTTTGAGACATACATTGTAATATTTAGAAGATATTTTTTTGTTCATTATTAGAAAATAAAATTGACCAGATCGAACCGAAATCAAATTGAACCGGTCGGTTTGATTCAATTCAACTTTCTGAAAAAATTGGTTCAGTTCGGTTTTGAAAAATTGGAACCGATGAATATCGGATCAATTTGAATTTTTAAACAAAACCGAACCGAATTGAACTGTTACACTCCTATCAACATCTATGTCCTCATCCTCTCTACAGTAAAATATAATTGACTGATTCAACTCATTAGTTTAATGTAGAAAATTCATGAGGTTCTGTTTTCTATAATAGTTGAAGAAGTTTTTAAGGATAACTATATAGTACGTTTTTAAGTTTAGAACGTCGTATAAAGCCCAATCCATTTAATTTAAAAATCTAAACAGACTACATACGACGTTTTTAAGTTAAATACTTTATATGCCGCAACAACCAATAGTGCAGATTGAGACTCATTATTACATGGCCTAGCTTTATGTGCCGTTTTTAATTTGGAAATGTCGTATTTGGTAATACTTTATATGACGCTGTTAACTTAAAAATAACGTATATTCTCAATTCGCGAACCGCTTCGTGCAGACAAAACGGTGTTGTGTCAGAAGGCCACAAACCAACTTCCACATCAAGACGAAGCGGTTCGCGGCCTGACACAAACCTCCCCACAAAGCTTCAATGGAGATGCCCTAATGAGCCTACGTTGTGTATTTACCCGCAACTCTCAGTCTCATATAAGCAGGCCTCAACACCCATCCAGTGAAAAGAAGAAGATTATTTTTTTTTCTTCAACACCATATTTCTCATAAGGTATATCCCACAACAATGAGTTTAATTACTTTTCCATCCTCTCCTTTTATTAATCTGATCAGTAAACCAGTTTTTAAGGATTTAATTAACAAATGCTGGCCCAACACTCCTCTGCAATATTATAGCAACCTTCCTCCACGAATTCCGAGCCGCATTATCATTAACACCAATATAATGTAAACAACTAATTTATATCCTCACACCCTGGCAGATCTCACAACAGATGCAAGTTGATGTCATCTGTGTTCCTTTTTTCGACACATTAACATCCAAGGACGTTCAAAATTCTCACAGGAGGTAGAGGAGGAACGTGGGGGCATACTCTCCTCCCCGCACAGCCACTATCCCGCCAGTCCACCGGCCTCAACCCCATCGCTGCGACCCTTCGCGGAGTCTTTCGCCGGTGGGAGGCCTCGCCGTCTAATCAACCCAGCTACGGAGGCCTGAATCCCCATCCACGACGTCTTGGCTGGCCGCGTGCTAAGGTGCAACCCCGGCTCATCAGGTTCGGTCGGTTCCAGCAGTGACTGGTCACCCGCCCCATCAGTCCAGCCGCGTAGCGTCCTAGGCCCTCACGACCACACCTTTTTACGGAGTCCCACCGGAGATTCTTTCGCATCCGGTCAAGGTAGTGCCCCTGCCACCCTAGCCGTCACTGGTAGCTAATTGGGGTCACCCTGCCTTGGTTTTTGACCATTCATTGGGTTTCCCCCGCCTAGTAGCAGCTGCAGCCTCGAGCAGTAGATGCTTGCAGCCTCAGAGCCCCTGCCCCTTACCAGCCCCTCACCCCAGCGTCCAACCGCTTAAGGCCCCTCGACCTTGCACAGTCCTGATCCCTCGAGGATTTGGAGCCTCGGTTGCTTTCTGCTCTGGCCATGGTACAGAGCCAGCAGTCCTGCTGCCCATGCCTCGGCCTTGGATGTGTAGCGGATGGAGAGATACTCGGGGTGCTGCGCGGCCCGCGGAGACTGACTACCTCCTCGAGCCCCGGCGCTGTGAGCTTGCTCATCCGGCCGCTACGTCACCCTCGTCGGGCAAGCTCACAGCGCCGGATGAGGGCGACACAGCGTCGGCTTCTTCTCCCCATAAGAGGTGTTGCCTTCACGCTGTTGTATTTTCCAATAGACCTCTTTGGGTGTCCGACCGGAGGACCGCAAGCCGCGGAGGCGCAACGTTATCCGGCTTCATGACAATAGTCACTCATTAGCCTTGGGAGTAGCTTACTTGGCTTGGCGTTCTGTCCCCCGTCGATGCATCAAGCATTGGACCAGATGCAGGATTTTGATTGGAATCACCTCCCCACGGGCTGTTGCCGTCGATCAAAATTGAGCAGGTCGAAGTTCGACTTAGGAAGCTGGTTGTCTTGGGTGCGGCAGTGTCAGCGCAAGGTCATTGGGTCCTGGAGCTCGCAGGTCGAAAACTCCCCGTGGCCTGTAGCAACCCACCTTAGCTGCCAGATCTGGCATAGCCTCGCCTCTTGTCGCACTTCAATAGCCCCACCCGCACTTGCAGCTTTTGGTCCGGTCGACGTCAGCGAGGACAGCATCCTTGCCTCTCGCGTGCTTCGAGGCGACGAGTCAGGACAGGGCTGCAGAGCCTGACGTCCTTCACATGCATCAGATGCCTGCTCGCCTCGGGTTTCCATCCTTACGCGTGCCTCGCATGGTGTGCGAGGCAGTCCGAGCTGATGAAGCGTCATCTCCACTATCTAAGCGGGACGCGCCTCCTCGGCTGGCCCCTAGGTCTACCTCGAGCTGCTTGCAGGTAGTATGGGTCTTAAGGCCTTTTTGAATGATGTTCTTAATAGCTAGCTCTTTCGAGCAATTTCACTCATGTAGGCATTTTGCCAAAGGTTCTTGAACCTTTATATTAACAAAAAGAAAATTTTAAAAAAACATCCAAGGACGTTGTGAAATATATTCCATAAAAAACAATTATTTTCAGAGAAATGAAATCATTCCATAAAAGACCTAACCATTCACGTGTGCCCCATCCCACGCAGGAAAATGGTTTCTGCAATCCTACTACTTTTAAATCAGGAGTTGCTTTGTGATTCAAAGACTCCTGTATGTGATAACAAGCAAAAATTAACCATCATGTTCTGATTTCCTGACACGGGCATAGTAGAAGTGATGGAATCTACCATCATGTCAAACAAATTGACATACTTCCCTCCATATAAAGGGTCTTCAGTGGAAATGTGAGGTGCGTCTCTAAACAAAGCGAATTATGGCGAAATCTCCTTGTTCAGGCGCAATACATTGTAAGGATACATGTTTACGAATAATGACGAGTTCATCTGTGAAAGGAACTGCAGAAGCGGATATGGTGGAAAGCAGCAGACTTAAGTTTCGAGCGAGTGCACCAAAACGATGATGATACGAACAATGCGATAAACCCTAGAATCTGTTGAGGGGATGAATTGGGCGCGGCTGGATGAACCTGTTACCAACTACGCGGTAGATGTATGGTAATGGCTAATGAAAGGACCAAAGAAGGAATGACTGGTAAGGAAGGATGTCAAAGGAAGGGTAGGAGGCAAAGAGTAGGAAGATAGATAATTTCGGCTTGCCTTTTTCAATCCATTCTGTTACATCTTTTATAGAAAGTTATTACATGCATTTTACTATAACATATTCCGCAACTTACTCTCTATTTTTACACCATCTAGTTTGTTATATCTGTCACGTAGATGTGGGTAGTTTGGTGGACCACTGACATGTACGTCATGCTCTCTCAACATGTATCGCACATGGTGGTGGTGCAACAGAACCAATTCGGAGTAGGAGGAAGGAGATTTGCGTTAATCTACTAAGAACGTTAAGAAAAAATCACCTTTGTTATGAATCACGCCTACAAATATTAACATTAAGAATCACAAAAGAAAATAGCTATTAAATCCTAAACCCCTAGACAGATCATATGAATACCAATTATAGGTATAAAATTCATTTTTGGCCGGCACCATTTTTGCGGAAGGATATGATTGTCCTAATTTGGCCGAGACTACAATGATGGTGCCGTTTGAGACATTTTCAGAAGAGAATACGTGCCAAAACTAGAAGATTACTTATGGAGGAAACATGCACTTGAGTTCGGGCATACTGCATTGGTAACATTTTTCATTATAAACAGGTAGAATAAGGCCATATGATGAAACAAACATATTATTCCATCCCCACACCACATCAAAACTGACTTTCCAACCAGGCTATATTTATACCGGTCAAAATGTGATTTGTCAGTCTTCATATATCACTTTGGTTTTGATACTAAGCATATAAGGCTCTTTAATTTCATCCCCACAATTCTTTGATAAAAGTAAAATTTCATAGCTAACTATGATAACGCTATGTTACCACAAGCACACCTATTTAAGGTCATCGAGGAAAGCCTAATGACAACACAAATTCATAGGCCGATGGTTCGTGGTAGGAGGGGATGCCAAAGAGAACACACTCAGACTCTCTTCACGTTTTTCAAAGAACATACTCAGTCTCTCGTAACATTTTCACTATAAATACATTACAATTCAACATAAATTCAATCAATAACAGCTTGTCATTCATCCGGTTGATATCGTCACAAGCCTCAATGTCAATCTTCATCACTCTCTACCTATTCAAAGAGGAATCCTAATAGTATGGACTATTAAGCAATTTTTAAGGATTGTGCGACAAACAATGACAAACTGTTTATGATGATTTTAAAAATTTTACTATTTTAATACAATTAAAAATCATAAAATAATAAAATTACCGAAACCTAGAATCTCACATAATTAACTTTTATTGAACCCGTGTTTAGATTTTGCCAAAATGTTCTCATTAATTACTCTTTTAAAAAAATTATACTAATCTAAATAATATATTTTTATATAATTACCCATTTTTAATTAAACTAAATGTATTATGTGTAATAATAATAGTTAGATTAAACAGTGATATAAAATTATTGATAATTTTAAATTAATTTTCTCACACAACCACGACATTGTCGCCCTCTTCAATCTGAATTCCAACGCTTCACCTTAAATTGCATCGTCGAAGTTTTAAGTATGAAATCACACCTTAAGTAAATATTATTTTGAGATTTGAGTGCTACAATAATACATAGAAATATGTTGTGAGCATGAATTTACATGCATGAGTCTCAACTAATAATTGTCTTTCTAATTTTCAAAAAATTATCATTCACTCCTTGTTGCTTGATGTAGGGATTGAGAGCATTCATGTTTCAACTACGTAACTTTTATGAGTTTGATAATTGATTTATTCCCGTCCTCGGCGCAGTTCAAGCGGCCGTTCCATGAATTCATGGTTATTGTGTCCAATGAAATGACTCCCTCGCTATATGAATCGTCCTCATATTCGACCTTGTATGAGCATTATTCGTTAAGATCGGGGCAATTTTTGTAATACGGATACGGACAGGTTCTGTCGCATGGGATTTTGCGGTAGGTGGACGACATGGCTGGGTCAAAGCGCGGGAGCTTTTGCTTGAAGCAATTCATGCACAGATAATCCATGGAACGGCGAGCTTGTCGCACTACCCAAATCATATTTCGGGTGGAAGACAACGACGGAGTTTCCAGCAGCATTGAATCAAGCGTCATCGGGCTCGGTCTCGGTCTCGGACAGGAGTCCCTAACGTCGCAGGTGGGTAGACTTTAAAATGTTGAGAACAATATGTTTTCATTTATAAAAATTTCTTCATATATATTTATTTTGAATCCGATTGCTGCTGGACACAAAAAAATTATCCTACTGAGTGCCCCTAAAGAACAAGTCCGGCTTCATCAACTTCGGTGAAAATGCGGTGATCTTAGGCATCAGAGTCGTCACCACCCCGATGAGCATGAAGTGGATTAGCAGCCTCTATTTTATAACCCTTAATGGCTTCACAATTGACGGAGAAAGAGTAAATTTTATTGGCTACGGCGCCTACGGCAAAAATGAAGACAATATGTTAATCGATTCAGGCGCACACTTCACTTATTTACCAAGCGACAACTATGAAAACTTCGAGAACACTGTGAAGAAGCACATTAGCGTTGAGCCGTTGAAGCACTCGGTGGTGCCGGGCTATAACCTGTGCTACAGAAGTCCCAATTTTTCTCCACCCATCATCACGACCAACTTTGACGGAGGGGATGTGAAGCGGAAAAGCTATAATACATTCATCTATAAGAATCGTGTCACGTGCTTGGCCTTCTTTCCGTGGCATGAGTCGCCTATCGGAATATATGACAACACGGCTCAAACGAATTTTCTGGTCGAGTATGATTAGACGGGCAGAACTGTATCGTTTAAGCGCATGGCCTGCACCTAAGCCTATAGGTTAAAGATTATTATGACTGATGTCCATTTATGGCTAATGTAATGTTTTACATTAGACTTGATTTAAAAATAAAAAATATGTGAGAGGTAGGATTCGGAGCTCTGATTAATGTATATTGAAATTCAAGATGCGTCACATACTCCTCAAAGTGAAACTAGCTAATTAATCAATCAAGCTAGCTTATCCACCTGCTACCTTGCATCATGGCAAAACAAATTTTCCTTAAATTTTTTTATAAAACTGAAATTAACCGTGTTTATTGATTCACTCCACTCCCATATGTATTTAATGTGTCATAGCAAACTCTAAACTTTTCCTCCTCGTCTTTAGATATTTCTACACTCGATCTAAAATATCAATACAACTATAAATTGAGAAATTTTGATATACATCTATGCATGCCACGCCGTTATAATCAGAGTATTTTAGTGACAAATAGATGGAAGAAGTAAGGCGTGTCTTCTCAAAATCATTGCACGGAGGGTTTGGAAGTTCCTAATTGGTATCTTCTCAATCCAGCTGCAGCCTTCAACCTTCAACAGATGGCTTGTATTTGAATTAAGGACACTCATACCACCTCACAGTATGGTTGTCTTAAAATCATGGCATTCATTTTTGCAACCTGGAAAATTTGGAAATGAAGAAACAAGGTTACTTTCAAGCAGCAGGTGGATCCAAGATCGGTCCTCCATAAAATTACCTACCAAATGCAGCAACATAATTCCCTTATCTCCCCTGCCAGGACAACAACTTGGTACGAGGAACAAGTCTGCCAGAGCTTGCACATTCCCATTATTTATCCAAAATCTCAATGAGGAGATTGGGTTAAATGGTCTGAAAATTTTCAAAGTCTTCCTCTGAACTTTCATGGTTCTATTTCTGGATTAAATGGTAAGGGCGGTTATGTCATCAGAGATTATGTTGGTAACTTTATCCTAGGGGGATACATTAATTTGGGAGAGTGCAGAGATGTTTTTCAAGCTCAGATGTGGACATTAACTTTGGTTTTGAATGAATCCAGGAAGAGGAACCTCCATCTAACTGAGATTCAAAGGGACAATTCTTGGCTTATGGACAGTTTGAGAGGATTGAAAGATCCGCCTTGGAGATACCTAGATGATATGGAGCGGTTCAGAGGGTTTTGTAGTCATATTCCTTTAAAAGGGGTGGATCAATGGATCAACCAAACAGCGGTATTGCAAGCCATGGAAGACTCGAAGGGGTCGGAAGTGCAGTGCTCAGAGGATCAGTGTCGTCAATCAGTTCGAAAGAGCCTCATTGAGAATCGGCAAGGAATTCAGCGGTGGAGAAGACGATGAAGCTTGCTGTCTAGAGATGGTTCTGCAGGCGTAAGCCGCAGGATCTTAGCGTGTAAGTTTCATGTTTTTTCTTTTTTATTTTAGGCAGATTTCTGTCTCGTTTGTTAGGCCCTTGAATTTTCTGGTCTTTTGGTTCCCAGCCTTTATGAGCAGTCTCCTTGTAGTGCCCCGATCCAGGCTTTTTGGATCTTATTATTAATAAAGTTCCAAGGGATCGTCCCTCATTTTTTTTTAAAAAGTAAGGCATGTCCGGCTGTACGATGGGTACAAAGTAACTTACAGTTAGCTGTTTTTCTGTCCCCTCCGGTGACCAGTACATAGCATTTACCCTGCTGCATCATTATAAGTATAATTTATACTTATGACAAAATAAACGTGTAGCTTATGCATTAGATCCAAATAATATGTCGCTTGTAGAGGCATAACTAACAGGATGCGCACTGCACTTCTTTACATTTTCTTGGTAAATATAACCAAAGAGCAGTATAAACAAACAAAGCATCCACAATGAATAATATAATTTCAAACGAAGCTTATATGATGGAGCAACAACAAAGTATGATAAAGAGCAGTCTGAACTATGATTAAAGAGTTGTCCCAACTTAAAAGTGTATACAATGAAGAGATGTCTGCCTCGGATCTGGCTCGTCCAGATCGCTCGAGTTTTAATTCGTCGCGACCCCGGCTCCTGGCCACCCAGCCGCGGCATCGGTGATAGATGGTCCAGCTCCCAAGCCGGACCCGTCAGGACTTGGATGGCTCAGGGCAGCTTTCATCGCTGCGGGCTGGCTATCCCGGTGCAAGCTCCTCCATGGTCGTCCCCCTCAGCTTCTTCTTGGTTGGGTATGTTGGGTCTAATTGTGGAATGGCAACATAAAGAGAAGATTTAGGATATTTCCTATTGTTAGAGATACAATATTTGGAAGTTTTCAAATATTGTCGTTTTCCTATTTTAGGTAGGTTACTATTTTTAGAGATAGAAATCCTATTGGTTAGGAATCCTATTGGGTTAGGAATCCTACTGACTTAGGATTTGTACCTTATAAATAGGGTTGTTTGTTCTCATTGTAAACAACAGTAATCAATAACAATTTCTTCTCTAGCAATTCTTCTCTTCTCTCTGAGTGAATTGTGAGCTAGTATTGTTTGCCACATATCTCTGGTAGTGAGATATCGATCCTGTGCCTAACATCTGGCATCAGAGCTTCTTGGTTTTAAGCCTAAGTATCATCGATTCAATACGATGTCGCTCGTTGTTCGTAGAGAAGCGTTGCGAGAAAGCGGCAGTGGGTTGTTCATATACCCACAGTTAACGACAATGAAGTACATCAGTTGGGTGATTCGGGTGCAAGCCATGATGGAAGATCAGGGTGTCTGGGAGGCAATCGAGCCGGCGGAGGGTGAAGCCGTCGACACGAGGAAGGACAAGAAGGCGAGGTCGCATCTTTTCCAAGCTCTCCCAGAGGATCTCCTCATGCAAGTGGCAAACAAGAAGACGGCGAAGGAGGTCTGGGATTGCCTCAAGACGAGGTTTCTCGGCGCAGATCGCGTCAAGGAGGCACGGCTGCAGACGTTGAAGAGTGACTTCGACGCCCTGCGCATGCAAGAGGGGGAGACCCTCGACCAGTACGCCGAAAAGCTCACAGGCATATCTGTAAGGTACGCCAGTTTGGGTGGAACTTTGGATGATTTTGCCTTAGTAAAGAAATTGTTTGATACTGTGCCAGATCGCTTTGTGAACTTGATCGCCGGCATTGAGCAATTATACGACCTCAAGACTATGCCCTTTGAAGAAGCGGTAGGTCGTTTGAAGGCGTATGAGGAGCGAACACGGCGAACGGGTGGTAGCTCCAATGACGATGGTCAGCTGCTACTCACTCAGGCTGAGTGGGAGGCACGACAGAAGAAGAAAGGTGGTAACTCCTCGGGTAGAGGCAAGTCACCAGAGAATGACGACGGAGGCCAGGGTGGCCGTGATCGTGACAGAAGCCAAGGCCGGGATGGGCGTGACAATACACCAAGCAAGGATGGCTCTGGAGGTGGAGACTGCGATAAGAGTCACATCCGGTGTTACAATTGTAATCAGATGGGACACTATGCAAATAAGTGCAAGGTACCGAAGAAGGCGGAGGAGGCACATCTCACGCAGGCTGTTGACTTCGAACCTGCTTTAATGTTCACTGTGTCTGAGGAACTAGTATCGGAGAGACAAAAACAGCAGGGCGCTGTCTACCTTAGTGAAGAAAAGGTGTGGCCAGAACCACACCTTGTGGAGAGTGACGTTACAACATCAATGAAGAAGATCGACAATCAGAGTCAACAGATGGTGTACTTTGGCGTCGAGGATGGCTTCAAGGCACATGGGCTGTGATAGGGCAATAAATTACCCTATTTTAAGTACTTATACTTAGTATATTTGAGTCATTTATGAATAATTATGGATGATAAATAGCTGATTTTGTATCTTTTAGGATCAAAATGAAGAATGCTGGCTTTGAAAGAAGGAAAGGAGAAAAACAGTG
>NQLW01000912.1:202376-241697 GCA_002312845.1 Kalanchoe fedtschenkoi | reverse complement strand
TACAAAATAACAATTTGTGAATATAGAAGCACAACTGATGAATATAAAAAACTAGTGAATATAGAAGCACAGCTGGTGAATTTAGAAGCACAACTGATGAATATAAAAAACTGGTGAATATAGAAGCACAACTGATGAATATACAAAATTGGAGCATATAGAAGCACAACTGGTGAAAATAGAAGCACAGCTGGTGAATATAGAAGCACAACTTATGAATATACATAACTAGTGAGTATAGAAGCACAACTGATGAATATATAAAAATGGTGAATATACAAAACTAGTGAATATAGAAGCACAACTGATGAATATACAAAATTGGTGAATATAGAATCATAACTGGTAAATATAGAAGCACAACTGATGAATATAGAAGCACAACTGGTGAACATTCATCAGTTCTGCTTGTATATTCATCAGTTGTGCTTATATATGCGACAATTAGGTAAGTGGTGGTAGTTCATGCTCTCTTTTGGATTTTATACTTTTTTAAAAGTAAATTAGATAAATCTGAAATGATCCTTATTGTAGTAAAGTCAGTTTACAGCCAGCCAATAGAGGGTGGTATTTATCTAAAACATCGGTTGTTTTTATCCAAAACTTAACAGTTTTTAATCTCCAAAATTAGTTATACAAATGTCAAGTGATAAATGAATATAATAAATAAAAACTATACTTTTTTATTATGTCTGCAAATTGTTTGACAGCTCTGAATTAATTTGAGTAGCACAAACTTATAATATTTATTTTCCCTTAAAAATTCTAAATAAATACGAACTTCGAAAATGAATTTAAGAGTATAAATAAAATATTAAATTAATATGATAATACTCAATAAATAAAAATAGTTAATATTAAATGAATATTACAAAATCAAAGAGGATCACAACCTAGAATATATGATAACTATTTCAATATTTATCTATCCATCTTTCAAAAAAGGTCCAGAAGCGTTCATATATATATAAAATGTTTATTTATTTTTGCTACATTCTGAATTTGAAAAAAAAAATCAATATTTTTCATATTTTAAAGTTTAATTATTGTTATCTATCTAATTATCTATTTTTAACTCTTATTATCACTTGTGCAGTATAACTAACTACAAATATTTCTTTTTTGAATGTGTGCTCTATTTACTTATTAAATATTAATATTTCTTCTAATCAGAATCTCTTATTTATATTTTTCATTTTATCCTCCAACCCTGCTAAATGACAAATTCTTGGATGTTCCGGGAAAACCTGCTCTCGGAGACGACGTCGTTTTGGACACTATTATCCATTATCCATAAAATTTAAAAATAATTCGAAAAAATTGTAAACAATTCAGAAAAAATTAAAAAAATATAAGTTCGATGTATAAAGATTAAAATATTAAAAAATTAAGTTCATATTTTATCTAATTTATGATATATATTCATTATTTGAGCTTCCATATTCATCAGAAATGCCTCGGATATTCACCATAATTGCTTTTATATTCATCATACTTGCTCCTATATTTATCAGATTATGTTATGATCTATATTCATTATTTTTGCTTCCATATTCATCTGAAATGCCATGATGTTCACCAAAATTGCTTATATATTCATCAAAATTACTCCTATATTTATCAGATTATTTTATGATCTATACTCATTATTTTTGCTTTCATATTCATCAGAAATGCCTCGATATTCACCAGAATCGCTTATCTATTCATCATAATTGCTCTTATATTTATCAGATTATTTTATAGTCTATATTCATCAGAAATTATTTTATTGTATCGTTTTCATTAGTTTTTTTTCCATATTCATCAGAAATGCATCGATATTTATTAGAAACGCCTCGATAGTCACCAAAATTGCTTATATATTCATCAGAATTACTCCAATTTTTATCAGATTATTTTATGGTTTTATTTTCATAGAAACATTTTGTTCTTCGTCAGAAATGAATCAATATTCATCAGAAATGCTTATACATTCGTGTAATTATTTCATTTTCTATATTTTATCAGTTTTTCTTTCATATTTAACATGAATGAATCGATATTCATCAGGAATGCTTAGACATTCACCATAATTGATAATATATTCATCAGAATTGCATATGAATATATCATATTATTTTTTAGATTCTATATTCATCAGAAAAGGCTTGATCTTCATAAAAAATGCTTATATATTCATCAGAAATTCTTATGAATTTATCAAATTATTTTTGCTTCTAGGTTCACAAGTTTTAATTCCATATTCATCAGAAATGCATCAATATTCATCAGAAATGTTTATTTATTCATCAGATTATTTTGTGATCTATTTTTCTTAGTTTTGCTTCCATATTTATCAGGAATGCGCAGATCTTCATCAGAATTCATTGATTATTCACCAGAATTGCTAATATATTCATGAGAAATATTAATGAATTTATCAAGTTATTTTATGATTATATATTCAGTAGTTTTTATTCGATATTCATCAGAAATGCGTTAATATTTATCGGAAATACTCTTATATTCTTCATATTATGTTTTATGATTTATTTTCATTAGTGTGCTTCCATAGTCATCAGGAACGCACCGATCTTCATCATAATTGATTGGATATTCACCAAAATTACATATATATTCATCAGAAATATTTTTAATTTTATCATATTATTTTATGATTTTAGATTCAGTAGTTTTACTTTCATATTCCTTAAAAATGCATCGATATTCATCAAAAACACTTATATATTATTCAGATTATTTTATTGTATCTTTTCATTAGTTTTGCTTCCATATTCATCAGAAATGCATTGATCTTCATCAGAATTCATTATTTATTCACCAGAATTGATTATATATTCTTTAGAATTACTCCAATTTTTTATCAGATTATTTTATGGTTTTATATTCATTAGAAATGTCTCATTCCTCATTAGAAATGCATCAATATTCGTCAGATATGCTTATACATTTGTCTAATTATTTTATTGTCTATATTTTATTAGTTTTTTTTCATATCTAATAGGAACGGATAGATATTCATTAGGAATGCTTAGATATTTACCAAAATTGATAATATATTCATCAAAAATGCTTATATATTCATCATAAATTCTTATGAATTTATCAGATTACTTTATAATTCTAGATTCATAAGTTTTAATTCCATATTCATCAGAAATGCATTCATATTCATCAGAAATGCTTATATATGATTAAGATTATTTTATAGTCTATTTTCATTAGTTTTGCTTCCATATTTATCAGGAATGCATCAATCTTCATCAGAATTATTCAATAGGATTGCTAATATATTCATGAGAAATGTTAATGAATTTATCAGATTATTTTATGATTACTAGTTTAACTTTCATATTCATTAGAAATGCGTTGATATATTATCAGAATGGTCTTATATTCTTCAGCTTATTTTTTTGGTATATTTTCATTAGTATGCTTGCATATTCATCAGGAATGCATCAATCCTCATCAGAATTGATTGGATATTCACTAAAATTGCATATATATTCATCAGAAATGTTTATAAATTTATTACATTATTTTATGATTTTAGATTCGTAGGTTTTAATTCCATATTCATCACAAATGCATCCATATTCATCAGAAATGCTTATTTATTCATCACATTATTTTGTGGTCTATTTTTCATTAGTTTTGGTTCCATATTTGTCAGGAATGCACAGATCTTCATCAGAAATCATTGGATATTCACCAGAATTTTTAATATATTTATGAGAAATGTTTATAAATTTATCAAATTATTTTATAGATTCACTACTTTTAATTCCATATTTATCATAAATGTGTTAATATTTATCAAAAATGCTCTTATATTCTATAGATAATTTTTGTAGTCTATTTTCATTATTTTGTTCCATATTCATCAGGAATTCATTGATCTTCATCAGAATTGATTGGTTATTCATCAGAATATCTTATAAATTCATCAAAAAAATTATGATTCGATATTCATCAATTTTGTTTTTTTATTCCTCGAAATTGGTAAGATCTTCATCAGAAAATGGCTCATGATCAGCAGGAGTTCGGAGCTTTGGAAGAATTGTTCTATAAGAGAGAGCAGGCTATTCAGGCACTCACTTGTGAAGTTCTGGCATACAAGCAATGAACGATGAGCTTTGGACTCACAGAATGATGGCTAGTCTGAGCCGTAATGCTAGTGTTAATGATGGAAGCCAATTTGATTTTCCTACTTATGACTATCCACCTCTGAAGTGCAATGTGAATGAAGTTGATGGCCCCGGTGGTGATTTTGAAGATGTAGAGAAGTATGCATTTGGGGAGACCCCCCGTTCTCAGGACCGCTTGAGAAATTTGGATCACAGGATCTCAGACATGGAGAAGAGTCCTACGAGTCCCAGTAATGGGGATATGACAACTTCAAAGCGCATACTGGAAAAGGTCATTATTGGGCAGTCTCCAAGGCGATCAAAGCATTCAAGAAAGATCTCTACTGATAGTTCAGGTTCACTTCTGAGTCAAGCCAGAGAAATTTATGCATACCTCACAACGGATACGCCAAGATTGGGCACTTGCTTCAAAAACACAGAGTGCATTTCACAAGTGGAGAATTTCTCCAACAGAAATGTGGATGAAACATCAGATATTAGAGATGACACAACAGATAGAATCTGCATTATTGATTCCATTTACCATGGGGCACCTCACAATAGTTTTATTGAAAATAAGGCTGGTATCGGGGTATGTGAACACTCTTCGACAAATACAAGAGATTTGATGGACAATGCTGATTGGGGATCCCGAAATCAAGAAGCTTTACATGAGGCTTCAGGCACTCGAGGCAGATAGAGAATCAACGAAACAAGCAATTATCTCTATGCGAACTGATAAAGCACAACTGGTCTTGCTAAGGGAAATAGCTCAGCAATTGTGTAAAGAGATCACAACTGAAAAGCGTGCACCAGTGAAAAAACAACTAAATGTGGATGCAGTGATTGCATTATGAAATCTCTTATTGGCTAGTGCCCATATTCTCGACCCGTCAAGGAATTGAATCTCTGTTAATTTATATTTTTGGCATATTTTATGTTTTTTATTTTGACATTTATGCTCGAATATGTTTGTAATGTTGTTTTACACATTTTTTCAGCGGATCACATCCTTCATATTATGGAGAAAGAAGGCACGCCAAAGCAAGTAGTACACTTTTACATGTTGCTAGGATTATTAAAACTTTAAAAAGGCCATTTGATTTTCATATTTTCCCTTCCTTCATTGTAGAAAACTAAAGGTAGATGAATTATAAAAGTAAAATGAAATGAAGCATAATTAAATTTAGGTTTGCTGAAAAATAAAATTATAAATAATATTGTGTTTAAAATTAGTCTCAAAACCATTTTTCTATTGGTGAGGGGGACATGTCAAGAGTTTGACATATTATTCAGCTAGTTATTATTACCTTCATACTGTGTTTACAAATCACATAAGATTAATCATTCAACATTGCTCTGCGTTGATCTATTTGACTTCTAGGTATATGTTTGGAAAGTCCAGCAGTAATGTCGGGTTGCTAATGCTCTTAGACAAGGGAACCCGCACCATGCTCATTCTTTAGATTTTTTGTGAAAATTTGGTGTTGGGAGATGATCCTTCTAAGCTTGTACAGTGTTTGTTGCTACTTTATCAATATTATTCACTCCGAAAATGTTTGTGGATATACTACAATGTATAGTTATGGTGATTCAGTGTGCCGGTGTATTATTGAGAGCTTGAATACGCTGTGTTAGTTTGCCTGTGTTATTGAGAGCTTGAAGCATGTCTTCATTTTGCCAGTGTATTATTGACAGCTTGAAGAGCCTTTGTCACTTGCATATTACAGAATCTGCTTTGCTGATTATGTTCAGGTCCTGCACCTTTAAATATGACTTGTTGTGGCAACACACCTACCTACATTCAAGAATGTGTTTCAGCTGAACTCATGCTAGGGTCAGTCTTTGTAAGAAAATAATATAGGAAAAGACAATGATGGATCTTTCATGGAACTCAAACTATATTGTATGTCGCATCTCACCTATCAGTCTTATTGTTAGCCATAATCATTTAATATGCATTCAATGACGCACATGGTAAAAATAACTTATCTCAACTGATAACAGTTTAACTTAAAAGAATTTTTGTCTGTACTGCGTTTGGGTTTCTCACGAGATTTTTTAGGGATAAGTCGGTTTTTGTATTTTCTACTTACACTAGTGAAAAATACTCGTCAACTACTTATTTCTTCTCATAGTTGGAATGAGTATAATCAAAACTGAGAAAAGGAGAGTTAACCTTTTCAGTATTTCTCGTCTATCTTTTATATTATTAGAGAAACCGGTTCCTTCTCTTTAAATAATAAGAATATGATAGTTGCACAATTAATAGAGAACATGCGCTAGTCACTTTCTACCACTATCCACAATTCTAAAATCTTTTACTAAATTAACCAGCAAGATAAAACAATCATACGCTTATCTAAATCGAACGGATAATACTAAAAGATTCAAATCGAGTAGGCTTGGTTCTGACATGACGTTGCAACTGCTTTCATATGAGCCCAAGCTCATGAACCAAATAAATAAAATAAAAGAGAATTAATAAAGTTCACTTCTTTAAACAATTTTCTCTAAGGATTTCAACTATAATTTGACACATTTTTTCACACAAAATTATTATTGAACATGTTTAGTTCAACATTCAATTATTGGAATTAAATTAAACCACCTAGGCTTAATTAAATGAGCCAACAATACCCATAAATTCTTAGAAAAAGATTGTGTAGGTTCCAAGTAACTCAACATTTAGGCGATGATACCTTTCGAGTTTGAACCACACTTAGTATCCAACTTAAGCCCTCAAAGGAAACAAATGAAATATTTCATCTTGAATCTGAAGCCTTTGGTGTGAAGGAGTTCACTGAAATTAAAATATACAAGCTATAAAAGTAATCTACAAGGTGGACATGTTATGGGCATTTGTCTTGATCTTGTGTCATGAATGTGTTCGAAAAGGAACCCTATTCTCTAATTGTGGTCTCTCAATAGCATTCACTAGTTAGGCTTCTTCAAAGAGCATTGCAAAATCTCATGAATTTTAACTTTGACCCCATTTAGAGTATTTGACTCTTACTTTATTTGCAGATTTCAACACCAGTTGACTTTTTCAAGGATAGACTCCAACACTTATCATATTATTCCATTTAGGTGTATAAGTCATGCGAACAACATGTTTATACCATAATGAACCAACTTTGTGGAGTCTCCGTTCAATTGGTTTGTTTGCTACTGCATGTGACTCTAAGTGGGCTCATAACCTCATCCCCAGTCATGAGTTTCTGAACTAGCATGCACTTTAGTATCATACTCAATGAGTTTTTTTACATCGTCTTTATTTATAAAACCAAAGACAATAACCCGTACAGAGACCAGTCCTCGATCGAATGTATTTCAGTTTTTAATTATGACCAAAGAAATTTCAAACAAACATCCATATAAGCAGTCAAATTTTATTTCAATAGCATCCAACATACATAACCTAGATTCAAGAATTGAGAGAGTTAGCCAAGTCTGCTATCTTGACTTTCGTGTAACTACAATATCATCAAAGGTAAACCATACCCATTATAGTCGTTGCTATTAGAATTCTTAGCTATCCAGCTTGCATAACTATGTCTCGTGATGCAATTCAATGTTCATGGAATCCTTACGATAGCAAGAGCTCTATCTAAAGTCTTTTAGTATGTAGTCAGAGCAAAGTGAAAAGTATTTAAGATGCTCTTTAAATTATAAGCGACAAAATCACTAACAATAACTTTGACAATCCTACCTGTTAAGCGTCTTAAGATTTCATCTAATTTGCCTTCGAGGAAATTTGAATTGTTTACACTTTGCCCCCTCACATTTTTCATCATTTCCTCAAGTTGAGGAATGGAATCATTCATGAAAATTGAATTAGGTCCTAAAATATCCTGAGATAATCTCATTTTTCAAGAGATGCACATAATCAAAGATTGTGAAAGCATGGTGGTCAACAGTAGTGTTCACACCTATGATAAAATTTTGATTCGATCAACAAAAATCTCATAGCATAGTATGTGACCATATACCCTAAAAGACTATATTAACAGTTTTCACCCAAAAAAATTCTTTTATACTTAAAAACTATCACTTAAATTGGATATATAGTTTCACATGCAAATGTATTTCAAGTTAGGTATCCTTTTTTTCAGACTTAAAAATAATATTTGCCCTTTATGTTCACGTGAAACTCTATTCAGAATATGATAACTTAGATGCAGAGTTTCAATTCAAGAACAACTAGGTAAACTCAAGTCAACAGAAGACAATTAAATATTTATAAAGATTTTGTACTTCTTTATCCGCAATCACATTGGATTGATGTGAATATGAAGGTATACCCCCAGTTCATATTCACCTCTACCAAATCTTATATACTTGACTATTTTGTTTATTTGATTTTCTGCTTCATTCATAAAGGAAGTAGTCTCTCAAAAACTTGCATCCGTATGAGAAAGCAGAAACATGTAGCACTATCTGCTACATTACAAAAGTGATATCATATTTTCTTTAATTTTTAGATAGTGCACAATCTAATTTATAAATGTGAACAAGCATTAAATGAACTAATTTTAAATCCCTTTCCATCAAACAATTGGGCTTCAAACATGATTTATTTGCAACACAAATGAGAATTAATAAATTTTCAATGGTGGATCAAATCAATATAATATTTATCACACCTTTACCAGATTTGTCATTCACAAATCTCAACTCATGATATTCATAAATATCATAAACATCCATGCATGTAACTCAGGCACATGAATGCATCATTAAACTAAATTTATCATATAACATGAATAGACTTAATAACTTAACTTTAGACAAATAAAAATGATTTATTTTATTTTTAGTGGCATCATAGGTATTCAATCAAAATAGCCATCAAATTAAATTTGCATATAGTGCTTTCAGGTGAATCCCTAAGAACTAGAATAAGCTTTGCACTTGGATTCACCAATCACCATATGTGAATGTTAAATATAACTCATATAACAGATAAATGGACATATGTCAGAGAGAAGATCCATTAGGGGTAATGCATGACGTGCCTACGGGTATACGATGGAGCCCCGTAGTATGGTACATGAGTGATTTAATAAATTTGTACCTAGGGTTATTATTATATATATCATGTATCCGTAACCTAATTGATGACACTCTCAATAATAAATAACCACTTATTGCTTCAAGGACATAAACATACTGCCGAACCTTATTAAATATTGTGTGCTTTTACTAATTTTTTCTTGTTAATTAGACAGTATTCTCAACATTAAGATTGTCGGTACATACTCAGTAGTTAATTTCCATCATTCATCTAATATTTTCTTATTATGAAATGAGAAATCAAATATTGAACAACCTTAAATAAATCATAATGCTAATCAAGACTCATAGATACTTAGTCTTGTATCCATTACAATTAATATGCATCTAAAATTTTGTAGAATATGTATCATAGATTCTTTTGCATCAAGACACATACAAAAACATTTGAAGGATCGCAACAACATCATTGATAGCTGCTCTAATAATCAAACCTGCTATAACAACAGCACAAACACATCATACAGGCGCCACAATGCAGCCCACCAACGCAGTCAACTGCTATAGCTGTTTGGTGACAGGTGACGGTGTAGTATTTTGACACATCGTAAGTGAGGATTCTAATACAGATCAAATAATATTTATAATCGGTAAGACTAGATCAAACACAAAGAGCGATGAGCTTGTCTGACCGCTACAATCTTAGTGCTTATCTATTTCGTTTTCGGTCATAGTAATTGTGTTCGGTGATGAAAATAAACTAGTCCTAGGATATAATTCGCTTAACTATCATGCAACCACTACTCATCCTAATAATCTAAAATCTTATTCTTATTGGATGATTGTTAATTAGATTAACATTCATACTTAGTACAAATCTAAGCCAACACTATGTCACTTCATGTTGACATACTATACTAAGCATGATAATTAATAAGGTACGATTTAATGAAATTTAGCAACATATATTGATGAGCTGAATGCGGAGTTGTTCGCAGTGACCTTATCTCATCATTGCTTCCAACATAGAGCATCTTTACAAGGTGGCTAGGGTCTGTGAACCCTAGGACCCGAGTTCATTACTAGTTCGTGGTCTCAAATTGAGCCATATAGAGAAGAGAGACTCGCTACAAAAACTATAACTATAAAATATATAGAGAGAGATGCTCTTTATATGATGAGTTTTAATCATTTCGAGTTTTTGTAACTTATGTAACATATGTATGATTGTGACTAAAATGGAAGAATTTGAATGTAGGTGAAAATGATTGTATTATATCTTATGGTACAAAAGAACATAAATGATCGAACCTCATATACAAGATTCTGGCATACGTGATTAGTGAAGTCTAGTATAGATATTTTTCAAACTGGTATTAGGTCTTCAAAAAGTAGTAAAAACGCAAATAATGTTTTGAATATCTTTGTTGAGTGTAAGCTAATGTCACAAACTTTACTCACGCTTTTAAAGAGAGTTGGCGACAAAATGAAGTTGACGAAGATTTCTATCGTAACCAAACTAAGCTTGCATATCTTATCAAGAATAGCAAGATCTTGAAACAAGTCATTAGATATTTATACACATAAGCTTCATCCCGCATTGATATCTTGATGGCTTTGCTTTAATTCCATGAAGGCTTTTGACATGAAAAATATGACAATGATTCTTGATTAGTACATGCTCAGATGTTGGACGAAGGATGAAAGAAAAGTAGCTTATGCCCATCATTATAGCTTACAAATGTTGATTTTGACCCATGGACAATGTATTGTAATCTTGTAATGAGAACCAAGTCAAATGCTTAAGTGAGGCAAATACTTTTGTCTGCATTGAGTAAATGGCTGCTTTTAATGGTACTTGTTTTCACTTGCTAATAAGACATAGTATGATCCTCTACATAATTCACAGTTCCAAAAATTTAAGGTAATATCATTGTGAGAATTTAAGGTAATGTCATCGTGAGAATTTAAGATTATCTTGATCCTCACATCAACTAATGTTCTAATTAATCCCATCACATAAATTAAACCAAACTCTTTTGAAAATGATCTTTCGTATGCATTTTTCTTTATGAATTATTAACTCAATCGACACGTGTGCCACAATCATATTCTGATGATGCTTAGTAAGATGACGTTTGTGTCACATCAACACTCTCATACATCTTATTTTCACAAATTTTCACTCATATTATAAAAAACATTTCACTACACTATATGTGGTATCCAGTGTCATACTATATTTTTTCATATTATATTAATTACCGATTTCTTGAATGTACTAAATATTTATTATTTTTAATTAATTATTTATTAAAAAATATCCATTCTGTTGCATTATAGAGGATTAAATGTGATATCAATTTCTTATAAAAAAATTTCTTAAATTTTGTTCCACAAATATGCATGATATTAGCTATCATGGATAAAGCAAATATTAAACGAGATAATTGTTCTACCATAATGTTAACTGTCATACTATTGATAATTGATTATTTTGAATATTTTAGATAGAAACGTAATAATTAATCTGAATGTCATTAACCGACTCTAAAACCAAAATAAATATGTGAGGTAATATCTGGAATCTAATTTCAAACAACTAAGCAATTTGCTCTCAAAGAGGTTATTTCTCTCATGTCAATCAATAGTTTACATGTGTCACAATAAATATAAATATTAATAAACATATAATGTATTTTACAAATGTTAGATTGTGATTGGTTATTAAAGTAGTAACTTTTCTCGCACCAAATTGTTTGGCTGTCACAATTGTTGTTGAAAACGAAAAACAAAATTAGAGCTTTCAATTATATATTATTTGTACTTTTTAGGTCCATCCCTTTCATAGTTTATATGTTAGACTCACTTTTTTTTTGGGTGGGATGGTAACAATTTTTGCCATACACATACACAATTTTTTTTTTGCTTTGACCATCGTTAACTTATATGAAGTGCATAATCTTTTTTTAAAAAAAGTATAAATCATCTACTATGGGCATCTAGAAGTTTAAAAGTTTGATGAGTATGATAAATGCATCTATAATTTCTATGAAAGTGCGTGATGATTTTTATTTTTATCTTTATGAGTAGATTTAATTTGACCATTAGATTTCAATGTATGAAACAAGTTCAAATTTTTTTGATTGCACATTATACTCATACAATTATGCTATATTGTCAGAGATGAGCAAATTCAGTGTAGAGCAGTATCTTTCATATCTCGCAAGTAACTTTAGATTCATGAATATCAAACTTCATTCATTGGTTCTTTGTTGGATGAAGGTGTCCACATGGATTGAAGAGGCATGAAGTTTAGAATTACAATTCCAGCACTTCCAAGCATGCTGTTGCAGGCTTGAAGAAAGGTCCATGGACATCCGATGAAGATGAAATTCTCACTAACCACATAAATCTCCACGGCCATCCCAACTGGAGGGCTCTACCCAGATTAGCTGGTACCAGCCCTAACTACCTCTTCCCCTCTCTCTTATCCCATCATGTAATCATTTTAGTTATTGCGTCCACCACAATAATTTCTTAGTTGCAGCAATCGACCACATATGTATGCATGCTTCAATTTGATGATGTGTGTAGGCTTAACAAAACTTTATGAGTGCAGGCCTCGCAAGATGTGGAAAGAGCTGCAGGCTCAGATGGACCAACTACTTGCAGCCAGGAATCAAACGTGGAAATTTTACGAGAGAAGAAGAGGAAATCATAATTCAGTCACATCAACTTCTAGGAAATAGGTACGTACGTACACACATGCATCTAGCTACAACACTGTGCTTTAGTAACAATTTTGTATTTGAATTCCATCAAACTGGCATGCTGTGTTAGCTTGTTCATAATTTTACATGCACCAGTGTGCATATATATATAGTCTCATGCAAGCGACGCAAAATTGAGCTTTAATTGTAAAACAAACTTCATTACCCTAACTTTCTATTAGTTTATTTGAATCAGCACTAGACTATAAAATCATGCTTAATTTCGGACTTTTATTTTGTAAACACAGATGGTCAGCCATTGCAGCCAAATTACCTGGAAGAACTGACAACGAGATTAAAAATGTATGGCACACCCACCTGAAGAAGAAGGTACTCAAAAGAAACGAACCACAGGGATCAGCCGCCACAACAGACGACTCATCCAACAACAGTGACTTTATCATAGTAGATGAGTCCATATTTCACCAGGCTTGGGATGACCATAGCCGCCCAAGCATGGACCCAATCAACCAGCATGCACATGCAGATCAAACGGAGAACAACAACCCTAATGATGCACCAGCATGCAACACCCTTTACGTTCCATCATTTTCTCCCCCACAAGAATCCTACAGTGAAGCATCTTACAATAACTACAACGAAGTCCCTTCTCCCGAAGAGTTCCCGGAGACAGATGAGACTTTCTGGTCAGATGTACTGTCATCCGATTTCGACAACTACTCAGGATCAGGCAGCAGCTCAATGGAAAACTGCTATCCCTGCTACCAGCAGCAACCAGTGAGCGGATTCCCATTTTCTTCACTGGTTTCGGATAGCAATAATGTGGTCAACGAGATGGATCCCAAAGAGGAAACTACTGCTGCATCTAATTCATTCGCCAGCAATGTTGAGGCTAACAATGTTAGTGGTAGCAAAACAGTCGTTGAAGATGTAGATGATTTTTGGTTTGATGTACTATTTAGGGCAGGAGAGCATCCTGTTTTGTTGGACATGTAATTACAGACTACATAGTAATAAGAGATAAACTTTCTAAATTTTGGTTCGAATTAGCCTAATTGTCCGATTTAAGATTATAAATTAAGATTTACAGTTGCATTCTTAAATTAATATTATTATAATATGCGTGAAATCTACGTCGTTTGGTCATAAATATGCGTGAAATCTACGTCGTTTGGTCATAAAATTTAGTTCGAAATTATTTTCACTATACGATTTTTGACAATTTGAATAATTCGAACCGTAATTAAGAAAGTGATTATACTTCTCAACCTTTTAGATTTTTCATCCTAATAACAATCGAGTTCAGACTAATTAGAATATTTGGTTTGAAATGTTTGTTGTGGTTTACACATTTGTTAAGAAAAGGGATAGCATGTGCCATCATGTTTGACTACATGCTGTGGTTCACCTGGTAATTATTAACTCATTTTACTGCGATATATAGTTGCGTGTGGTTTACACATTTGTTAAGAAAAGGGATAGCTTCGTTATTTTGATATTTTACTGTTGTCGGTATTATATGAGATAAAAAGAGATATTATCTGTGAGTGTATTAGTTATCAAACTTGAACAAGTACTAGTTTACAAACTTTATGTATGGTGTTTACGTAGTAATTATCTCAATCATTAATTGTTTTTTTTTGCTAAATAACTACTTTTTTTTGGCTTGATATATTTGTCGTTTAAAATAAAATTATGTAAATTAAGGTGAAGTTAATACTAATTGTTGAACAAACTTAATATATTAATATTTCGTATATTTTTAAGTTCGTGTAAAATGTAAAATATAGTGATTTATATTAGTTCAAAATGAATTTTGTTATGAATTAGTAAAATATCACCATTAATGTTTGACTTTGAAAAATATGTGTAGTTGTTAAATGATGGTTGAATCAACAAGACTGAAACTCAAACCCAGCAAAAGCAAACGACGAAGTTGAAGCAAGAGAGAGACGGAGATGTGGGTTAAACGAGTGAGGAGACGCGTCAATTCTTTTGTTTGAGATATGATATAAAGTGGGAATCATAAGCCACCACAGATCTGGGCCGAGGCCACCCTGTTTTGGCCTCCCCCCACCACCACCGGCACTACCATCTCGCCTCAAACCCGTCCACAGTCCCGATCTGTCGTCGTGCTCTGCCGCGAGTCAGCTTCTCGCACAGTAACGGTGGCCAAGGAGGCCTGAATCCCCATCCGAAGCCGCCGTGGCTGGCCGCGCGACTGGGTCTGCCTTGCAGGCTGCAGATCTGGCTTTTCCTACCCCACGAATCTAAACCCGCGGCGGCCTCATCCCCAGATCCGCCCCCGCCGACCGCTACAGCCCAGATCCGACCGCTCCAGCGCTAGATCTGGTTGTGCCAGCACCAGATCTGGTCGTGCCAGCACCAGATCTAGTCGTGTCAGTGTCAGATCTGGTCGTCGAGGCTCCTTGAGCCAAATTCTTAGGCCTTGCGCCACACTCATGTAGGCTCACCGAGCTGCCGCTATCTAGGCTTCGTGCCACCCCTGTAGGCTCTCCAAGCCAACGCGTCTTAGGCTTTGTGCCACCCCTTATAGGCTCTTCGAGCCACCATGTTTTAGTCCTCGTGCCACCCCCTTGTAGGCTCTCCGAGCCCTAGGTCCTTTGGACCATTATCAATAAAATAAATATATTAAAAAAAAAAGATATGATATATATTTTTAATGATTCGGTTCGGTTCGGTTCGGTTCGATTCATAAATAAAATTTTTAAACTGAACCGAATCGATCGGTTTTCTTCAAATGACTAACCGAAACCGCCTCATTTTAAAACAAAACCGAACCAAACTGATCGGTTTGATTCGATTTATCGGTCCGCCGGTTTTTTCTTACACTCCTAATAGGGATGGTAACGGGGCGGGTTCAGAGCGGTTAGTAGTATTACCATACCCTATCCGTCTTGAGACATATCAAAATTATATCCGCACCATAAACCGCTCAGGTATGGGAAAATCAAAATCATCCCCATCCCCGTCGGGTTTCGATTTAACTATGGTTAACCATTTAACCAACATTTGATCTCACATATGAAAAAACTAAAAGCATCGCTAGTGGCCATAGATGAGACAAAGAGTCTTAGCTTGCTTAATTATTTTTTATAACAAGCTTTGGAAATACTTAAATTAAATTTTATATCTCTGAAAAGATAATGATACTAATTTATATCCCAGTACAAACATGTTGTCATTAATGATTTGCTCGTCCTGATCAACCAACAAGTTAGTAGTTCATAACAAGCTTCTTATCCCCAACTTGAGATGTTACTTTATTCTTGTTATTCATATCAAGAAAGGATTGGCTTACAACTTGATTTTTCTTTTTCAAGCAAGATTTCACATGAGCATGTAGTTATGACGTCTCACTCATCGAATCTGCTCCAATAAAACATTTACAGTGTACACATCTTGTTTTCTTTAAATGAAGAACTGTAACCCTCTAAAAATAGTTACAAACAATGGTCTTTACTATACTATATGAAGGAATAGAGAGTGAATCTCTTGTTAGTGAAGTTATGTCATCCTCATCACTTGTCATAACCTTCATAAAAATAAACTGAATATGAGATAGACTTGAATAAATTTTTTTTTGTCATTTTCTTATTGAAACTCAGTATAACACTATCATAATTTTTTATAAAATGGTAAATAGTTAAATGATTAATATTTATAACAATCTTAATTAATATGATAAAAGGGTGGTAGTGGACTTGGTTGATGTGTGTTTAAGTTATTGAGTATTCTAGGTTGAACGTTCAAATCGTACTTACAGTAGAACATTTTTTAATTCAACAGTATAATCAGTTGGCCCAAAAAAATTATTGCCCCCCATCTTATCATTAGGCCCCGGCGGGCGCCCCACTCATCCCTGTATAGAACCGGGCATGTTTACAGCAACCTGATCTTTCCACTTTCAGCTTTGAACTTTTTCAGAAATTTTAATACATAATAAAATTTTTCCAAAATTGATCTTTAATACATAGATCATTCGCAACAAAGTTCAATTGGATGATCTTTGTGCTTCACAACAGTCTAAACAAGAGACGATTTTTTTAAACCTACCCTTTCTACAAGTTCTATTATCCATACTACCCTATCATTCTTTTTATTTTCAAATCTACCCTATTTAAATACAATCGCAGTCGTGAATCACGAATTTTCCTAAGAAACCTGTAATTTCAAACTGCAGTTTTGTTTTCTATAAAAACAATGATTTAGAATACACAAAAACCGCAGTTGTGAATAACGATTTTTTCTAAGAAAATCGCAATTTCAAACCATTTTTTTGTTCTTTTATGAAATCACCAATTTGAAACTACAGTCTTCTTAACCAAAAATGTGGTTCACAATTGCGAATTTCTTCAAGTATGGTAAATTTGAAATTAAAATAAATGATAGGATAGTATGGATAATAACACTTATAGAAATAGTAGTTTTTTCAAAATCACAATACTGTGAATTTTGCACTTTTAACGATGAATTTTTGTCAAAAATTATAAAACATAAACAAAAATTCTCAAAATGGATCTTATTTCAATGTTCAATTATTTTATCATTAATATTTTTTAATATATTGATATAATAAGATAAATTAGTTCTATAAATTAAAAAAAAAAACTTTTATAAAGTACAAAGTTCATCCACAACAAAATTCATAGAGAGGGGTGTGTGTGACACATGATATGTTTGTGTTTGTGTTCCCATCATCGTATTTTGTTTTGTTTTATTTTAATTTAACAATCAATTTATCTTCTATACTAATATTTTTCAAAAAATTAAAATTCAAAATCAATGATAAAATATGAAAAAATTTTATGCAACATTCTATTTGTGTATAATTTGAATATGTTTTAATGAGCTTTTTTTTATGTGTAAACACATATTATGAAATTTGGAACTTCATTTTGAATTTTTGTAATATGAAGAACTTTAGCACATTAAACTTTATATAATTTTTTTTGAAAAAATATATCCAAAATGGATGTTGAATTGAATCTTAAACTATTTTAAAATTGATATGTATTTTGATTTTTTTAAAAATAACAGTCCAATCAGATAAAACGATGGTAAGAATTGAAAATAAATAAAGAAAATGGTTTAGATGGAAAGAGAGAGAATGTGCAGATGGTTGTTGGCCCCTCCAAACTAAACATTAATGTTGGCCCTCAAACTCAATACTCACACTTACTTTTCCACATTTAAGCCGGCCCTGCCTGCTGGCACTACATGCACTAGTGGCAACAACCTGGTGATGAGCCAACGAGGGTCGTGAAATTGGAAGACGTGGATGTCAGAAAAGAAATATGAGGGCTTTGCGGAGTTGTTGCTGTCGAGCTGCAAAGTGGATGCAGGGCTGTCCGCAGTAGATGGACCGGCTAGGGGAGAGAATGCAGCTGGATGAGTGTCTTGTCTCAGAGCGCGCAATTGGGCCTAGAGCTTGAGTTGCGGCACTTGCAAGATCAATTGTACGTGTAACACTTCGACAATCAATATGTCAAAAAGTGATACCATCCTCATAAAAAATTCGAAATCATTTTAAGGAGCTGGCCGGAGTTGAAGAAGTTGTAGCGAAAGAAAATGAAGTTTCATTGAAGATAACATGGCGAGAAGTGGCGACGTGATCAGATGAAAGGACTGTGCACCTCGACCTTTGTTTTTCAATGGGTAGTTGAGGAAGACAGAAAGAGTGAATCTGTAGATGATAACGTGCGTGCGACGCACACTATTTCTTAATTAAGAAACAAAATTTTTTTAACTTTCGACGGACGTAACTTTCACGTTAGATTTTCAATTTGAGTGATTTGAAAAGCTATAGAAAGATCGTAAGATTATTTATAAATTTTAAGATGTGTGAGAGCCTAATTTTTAGTGGCTTAGTGCCAGTAGAACCAACAAGGTCGGTGGGATTCAACTTCAAATCTGAGTCTATATTCTGTAAGCTAAGTCTGATCTTTATCAGATTTCTCTAATAGATATATATCGGGCCATATTGCTTAAGTAAGCTAGATATAGGGTAATATAAGGAGGTTTCTACCTCACCATTCAGTGAGTCGAATTGCCATGTGTTGTGTGATACTTCAACATGTGCAACAAGTTTTAAGAAAGCAGCAAGGGAGCACGTCTCAAAGGAGTTCAGAGTCAGATTGTGAGAATCTTCTTTATTAAATTGATTATGTACATTTTTATGGCCACATGGGGTTAAATCCCATTGTAGTTTACGTTATTTGATTTGTGAATCATTGTTGTGACATATTTTGTGCATAATATATTCTAGTACTGATATTAAGTTTACTGAATTTAATCTTATGAATGTTATTCAATAGCATAGCCTGAGGTCATTGGTTACCTTGCAATTATTCTACAACTAATTTAATTATGAAGGCTAGACCCAATACCAATTAATCAAGTGGTAAATAAATATAAGTTTTCGTGCATGTTTTTAGGAAAACATATATATATATTGAATTCCCTATCACAGTAGCTCAACTGCATATGTCTTTCATCTAGGGTGACAACCTAATTTGCATGATTAAATATAGGGGAAAACCCAAAAGGGGCCCTGAACTATCACTGCTTACTCAATTGCGGTCAGAACTACCATGATTTCCAAAAAGGGTGCAATGAAAAACAAATTGGACTGATTTTCTAAATTAAAATGTACCATTACATTCTAAACCTAATATTATTACAAGACTTATATTTGTGTATAAAAATTATGTCATTTGATTATCAAAAGACGTCGTTTTCTTTATGTGCGCAAAATGATATAATTTATTTTGATAACCAAACGATGTAATTTTCACACACAAATTTAAGTCTAATAATAATATTGATGGTAAATTTTATTTTAGAAAATCAATCCAATTTTTTTTTTCATTGCACCCTTTTTGGAAATCGTGATAGTTCTGACCGCAATTGGGTAAGCGCTGGTAGTTCAGGGCCCCTTTTGGGTTTTATTCCTTAAATATATAGATTTCGTATCAATGGCTACAAGAATTTAGACTCAACATGTCGTTGCAAGAAATGAACTAATTGTTTAATTAACTATATGCAATAAATAATTAATTTTAAATGTAATTCAGTTGATTATGAAGTAACTAATGATTCATCAAGTGTGTTCTCATCAAATTATTTATTTCTCGTAAATGACGTATATGAGGAAATACTAGATCAATTCCTAATTCATTTGTGATTCTTTTTAATTTCTTCAATTGCATTAGAAAACTAATATTGTAAACCCCTCGAAAAAGAAACCAACATTTTAATATGTTTAATGACAACATCTACCTTATTTTTCATCATTATTATAAATTCTAATATATAAATCCGAAGAAAACTGTCTATCAAATTTGATTTTCTGGTACTTTTTGAATAGAGATGTCTCTTTTAGTGTCCATCACTACTAAAACATCAATCATCTTCACCTCCATATCTCTGATAAAAAATATCAAATCAATAACTAATAGAATCCTCCTTTCACGTATAGTCATCATCAAATCATCAATCTTATCTCTAATGTTAGACAATGTGTCATCTCTTCGTTATCATCTTTATTATCACTATGATGATTATCATCATCCTTACAATCACTATGATGATCCTACAAAGTGTTAATAGTTGTCAAAAAATATATTTTGCACACAGTCATAATTTTCATTTAATATTTCAATAATATTTCCATTTTATGAATAAATTAATGATTCTTTTACCACAAATTTATCAAGCGCTTCTTGTTCAAATTAGTTAAAAAAATTTATTTTTCTATTTTTTAAACTTCTCATAACAAGAATCATATTCCTAATTCTACAATATATTTGACTTGAACACGTCCAAAAAATTTTAAATAAATAAACTTAATACAAAACCTGGATGGAATAAAATGAATTGAATGAATCATGTCTAATGGAAGATGGTGAATGGCTTGAAGATACTTGCAAGCTGATAAGAGTTTTGCCTTCGCGATGGTTGGATGCCATTTAAGAACTTTGCTTTTGCATGAACTAAATCGAAACGATGCTCAAGATGAGAATTGGATGCTATGTGAGAATGAGACAGTGAGTTGTTGAATAATAGTTTGAGATTATAGAAAGGTTTAGTGGTCTATTGGTCTTCATAAATCATAATTTTACCCACAAAAATGAAAAAATAAATTGAAATCGACAAATTACAGGAAATTAGTTGTGAAACAAAAATTGCATAAGAAAACATACTAATTGAAAATTTACCAAATTCCATTCCAAATTTTAGTAGTGTGCTAGTTTTTACCAAATTTCACATATATGAAAATATTGCACGCCATAAAAATTAAGTAAATCAAAATTTCTAATCCTTATAATTGTTGAAAAGATACTAACTTATCAAATGTGACTCAAATTTTACCTCAAATAACTATTTAGGTTTACAATTATTGGGCTATTTTAAGTTGGGCCGTGAGGATGGGCCTTCTATGAATGAGGGCTTTAGATCCACTTAGGTCCTGCCCGTTCATTGTTATTTAGCAATTAGAAGATATGGTATCATTTTATAAAAAATATATAGGATTGGAGGATTCAAAGCTAGTTTCACTTTGCGAAAAAATTGCATCTAACATGGATGTGGAATCTAAATTTTTGAAAAAAAAAAATTTGATGAGGACGATAATGAAGATGTTCAATCACTGAAGGAGTCTTTTTGTATATATTACTTTTTAATTGTAATAGACATCGCAATGACTTTGTTAAAAAATAGATTTGTGAATTTGAAGATCTTTGAAATATATTTGGATTTTTATTTGATGCAAAAAGCTTAATGTCATTGAATGATAATAAACGTAGAGCATGTTGTTTGAAATTTCATTCAACGTTTTCTCATGATAATGCAATTGATGTGGATTTAGAGAATTTATGTTCAGAACTACAAGTACTGCAAGTAACTTTACCTGATGTTTATCTATCATCTCTTAAAATACTCGAGTTTGTCAAAGCAGTTGATTGTTATCTGAATGTTATGATTGCATATCGAATTTTATTAACTGTATCTTTTCGTGTAGTCTCGGCTGAAATAAGCTTTTGAAAATTTAAATTATTGAAAACATATTTAAGATCGTTAATGTCACAAGAGATACTAAATGACTTAGCCATTTTATCTCTTGAAAACATGACATGTTATATAATATTGACTATATATGACACTAATTAATGAGTTTACTTCACAAATGCTTGAAGAAGTAATTTTATGTGATTTATTTGTCCTAATTGAATTTGCAGGTCAAAGAAAATGATATTTTTTTGCTGACGTGAAGCGTACAAAGACGATGTTCTAAATAATTAAATCATAATTATTTATGTCATGTCTTTAGAAACTGTACATAATTATTACTTCAATATCTATATAATGTTCAAGATTTATTCAAAATATTACAACTTCAAAATTTTATGTACATAAGGGCCCTAAAATATATTTCGCTCATGGGCCCGGGAATTATCACTTAGATCCACATGCATCCGCATAGAGTCATAACTGGCTCTTCAAATAAAAAGAAACGTTGTATGTAGCAGCGATTTTGAGATCAGAGATGTATGTTTTCATCTCTAACAATGTTGTGAATAGCGGTTCATTCTATTCTTACCGCTCTCCAAAACAACGATTCTTTTTGAAGTTTCAACCTCTATTTGAAACAACAATTAATATTGAAGTTGTTCTGTTGAATTTCATTGTTCAGATAAAGACAGTCCATTTTAAAACAATAATAAAAAATTAAAAACAGGTTGGAAAGTAAAATAAACTTATAAAATTAACCAATCCTTAATTTTTTGTGTTTTGTCTTTAGTTTTCTCGTGTGAGTCATCTCTCCTACTGTTTGGTTGTGTGGGTTTGCCCTGCCCTAGTTCCTTTTTATTTATTTTATGCAGCCAAAAAATAGATCCAAGATGCTACTGACAATTTAGATTACCCATCAAATTTTAATTTGGCGTCATAAATTCACCACTTCTTTTTCCTCCCATCAGGTGAAGAAAAGTACAAATAAATTAGACATATCTCGCATCATAATTTATGACTGACAATTCATACTTCATATCTCCCCATCCAACAACCACTACAACAAATCTTTCCACATCAAACACAATATTTATACAAATAGACTCAACTAGAATTGTCGGTTTACCCGGAAGATAATAATTTTACAGATGAAGGTTTCCATGAAACTCACATATAAGGGAAGTAAGTCTCGTGTCAGAATTCAAATCGCTTCATTTTAATATGAAAGGAGGTTTATGACATTGTGACACTGAACCGTTTCGCATCCACGAAGCGGTTCGTAGAAATACTAATTATCACGTTTTAAAATTATAAACGTGATAATTGATATAATAAAATATTTAAGATAATCATTACCACGCTTCCAAATATAAAATGTGATTGGTACATATATAATATTTTGGATAATTCATTAACACACTTCAGAGCAGAAAGAGTTTATATACATATTTTATGTATATTAGTTATCACGCTTTCAACTTTGAAGCATGGTAATTGATATTTTCAAGAAGTGACAAAGCTGTTTAAAAGATTGGGAAAACTACAAAAAACGGGTATGAACTACCACATCTACCAAATTTTATAATTATAAGGAAAATATCATTCGAGACTGTTCCTTAATTGATTAAAATAAAATTTAACCCAATAAATTTCAGAAACAATATAAGTTGATCTCTAATAACATAAACTAACATAATAAAATTACAAAATCTCATCATTTTTATATGAGGTGTTTGTTTTGGCCGGTACAAAAATTAAAATTTTATTTATTTTTAATTATATTGTGTTAGTTTATATTATTAGAAATCAAAATATACTTATTTTAGAATTTATCGGGGTTGGATTATAATTTAATTAATCACTAAACAGTCTCAAATGACTTTTTTCTTAAAATTACAAAATTTATTAATTACACCCGTGATTTTAGAAATTGAAATAATCGTACCTTTTTTGTAGTTTATCCTAAAAGATTTATTTTCAATGTGGTGAAAGATTTGTCAAAATGAAATTCATGAAAATGATGACATGGAATGACACAAATTTTAATTAATATGACACGAACGCGTTAATAAATTTATTTCAATGGAAATGTCCTAATATATAAGAAATGACGGAGCAGGGCCATCTAAAACGTATTGGGTTTAAATTTCATTGAAAATACGCGCGGCTAATGTTATTAGCCCACAGATATACATTCCATGAAAATATCAAAACACAACAAAAAAAAAAAAATTATACAGCACCAATAGATAGCTGAACCGATTAATGACTCAATTTATGATATTCAAATCTCCACATTCTTGTTCGATTTCAAACTGACCCGACAAAACATGAACCCCAAAAATGTGTGAATGACAGATCTGCGTGGGCTTGGGATCACATCACTCCCTCAATTTCTCCTCCCTCAGAAACAACGAATTCTCCAAATTTCAAAAAAAAAAAATCAAAAAATCAAAAACCAAAGCTCCAACCTAAAGAATTACATGTGATCATCTGGTTAGTCGGCGAGTATCCTTTATTATTTCAATAATATCATATTGTGTTGTTTCAATAAAAGTTATATTATGGCCGTCAGGATAAGCAGAGTAGCTCAGTTGGTGATAGACTTCACTATTGTGGGGTTACAATATTCAGATTCGAGTCTCCAATGGGGAAGTGGGGTAATCACTATTGATCAATTTTCAAAAAAAATAAATAATAAAGAAAATATTCTGACCATCAGGAGTGGTGGTCTAGTGACAAGATGATCCGTCTGTCATCCATAAGATTTCGGTATCAAAGTCTCACGCTGATGATTCGATGCATGAGTATTTTTTTTATATTTGTCATATCTAATATCAAAAATAAATTAATAAATGCATAATAATATTAGAGTAATCATGTACATAGTTGTTGAATACATAATTTATTATATTTTAGTGAATGTTAATTATGTGAGTACCTAGCTAAATGCTCTTAATTAAATTCACTTGAAACTTTAGACTAAATTACCCCTGAAAACCTAATAGGAAAACCATAATCATTCACTAATTTCATGATTTCTTTTAAAACTATCACTTTTTCATGGTTTTCTATCATGTCTACTCAACCACATGTTTTGTTCTTCATTTTTACTTTATAAAATCGATGCTAATTAACAACTATTATTCCTATACAAAACGATGTTATTAACAAGGGTTTTTCTTTTTTATACAAATAGTTGTTAAAAACAGAGATTTTGCATAAATAAAACCCGATAGCAAATCGCGGTTTTCACTTATTTGAACAATATTTTTATAATAGATATTACTTTTGTTATTTAAGAGCAGTTTTGGGGTGTTGGCCCAATGATTTGAGAGCATTTTCTAATAATTTTGAAGTTATGGGTTCGAATTCTGATAGTACCACATTTGCGCTCTGATATGTTGGAGATGCGCGTGAGGTGAAACGCAATACGTAAGGACTCTACTATTAAGATGAAAGGGTGTGCGGCCCAACTAAAAATAAAAAATTTAAAAACAGTTTTGAAAAACTATGATAGAATGAAAAAACAAATTAGAAAATATGATAGATACTATATAAAACGATGGAAAATGTAAATTATTTTTTAAAATAACAAAGAAATAGTAAAATCCAATTTTGCGGCATGCGGATGTAGAGTGACTCTTGGGTGGACTGTGTTTACCACGTGGCGGTGGACACCATCAATGGGGAGTCGCCACGTGACGCGTTGAAAAGTCAAAATTACACGTGACGATTTATCATTGATTTGAAACTTTTTTTGACTTTTCAACGCGCCACGTGATGACTCTTCATTGATAACGTCCACCGCCACATGGTGGACACAATTCACCCAAAAATTTCTCGCCGATGTACATGAAAAAATTTCACACATTTGACATGAAATGACTCTTGTGAATCTTGCAATAGTAATTTAGAATTGTCTCTTATTTTATTTGCTCGAAAATAGATTGATAGGATCCCTGTCCCATCCACCAACCAATCTCCCATATACGACATTGACAATGCTGAGAATCTGAATTGAAGTTGCAAATCCAAATCTAAACGTACTTGCCTATGATATAAAAATAAATAATTGAATCCTGTCCGAGCTTGCTAGTCAAAATACACAGGCAGTGATTTTTTTTTTGTTAGAGAGTTGAATATAATGATCTTCACCAAGATTTTGATGTTTTTCTTAAATGGGCTTAAGTAAAACAAAACATAAAAGTTACACGGATCAGTATTCTGTGCAGTCATGCTAGTTTCCGATGATGATTTTCAGCAATTTTGGAGTGGTTTTTTATAATATAAAGATGATTTTACATAAAACATGAAAGTTTTATCTAAATGAGACACATGTCACTGATATGTTGGATTATAAAATCGAATACGACGTCATTTTAAATTGTTGTAAATTGTTTGGATGCTCTGGATTTTAGTCCAAGCTAGCTACTACACCGGAATCGGATCTAGTACCATGTTGCATGGCTCAAAATGAAGACGTTTCATTTGTTTGCTGACTATTCAATTGAAGTTATATGTCAAAAGGATGCCGTGTTAGGTTGAGTAACCAACAAACAAATGAAGCGACGTCATTTTAGACCCGCAACAAATTGCAGCGCAGCACTGAATATAATTCCCTGCGATTTGTATGTCGTTTTCTAGTACGATAGTACCGCGATCTTCATGTCTTTTTATTATTCGTTACTTGATAATGAAGCCTATTATTCAATATTCCATGTCTTCAATGAATTCGAATTAAGAGTCAAATAAAGCGTGCATTTCCCAGTGGAAATAAATAAATTTATCTTGAGTTGAGAGAGAACGTGCATATGTTTGTTTGGACTTATCTAAGCAGCCGGCCTTACTATTCAGCCTCGCTTCAAAGTATTCTTGCGTCACGTTTGTTTTTGTATGCGAATTTCTACGCACGTGGACATCCATCGATCCAACAACCTATTCAGATATTCTATGTCTAATAAATTATTGTGTCCTTCCACCAGTACAAACAACTGATCACCATGTCACATCGTCTATTTATTGACCGTAAATTTTCTCAGTTATTTCTTTTAAATATTTTTATTTCATCTCTTTCAATAATATAATCACTAGTTTTTACCAACTTTTTTTATGAGGTGGTGATTGAATTACTAATCACTTATAGATGGATCAGATGGGTGTTCTCGTTCAAAACGACATCGTTATACTTTATTTTCATTAAAACACTCCGTCTTTTTTTAAAACTAATAAACATAGCAGCTCATCTGATGAACATAACAGCTCATCTGATGAACATAACAGCTTATTTGAAATATGAATGAGTGTTTTAATGCAAACGACGCAAAACAACGTAGTTTTCGAGCGAGAACACTCATCTAGATGGGTGCTCTCGATGCACCCAAAAATTTGCTTTGAATTACGGTTAAATATTTTGAGTTGATCCAAAAATAAATTCAATCTTATTTCATGATTTTTTTATATCATATTTATAATAATTAAATGAATTAATGTAAATTAAATTAAATTTTTTAATAAGAATTGGGTTGGATTGTTTTGAATTTGAATTGAGTCAGACTATTACAAATAAATATGGATTGATTATAATTAACCTCAAATTCAACCCATAACTCATATTTTAAGTAATGATAATAACCTTTAAATTTACTAATTATGTGCTTAGGTCGGAAAATGAGGAGAGAAAAATTAGATAAATGACATTTTATGGATTTTATTCATTTTTTCTTTGTTTTATTAGATGTGAAAAAATTGCATAGAAAGATTGAAATGCCCTTATTTTATCCTTCATGGATCTAAACTTAAGGGTAATTTCGTAAAAAATTACATTTTTTCTTCCTCCTCCAATCCTTCCTAAACTAATGAACAATTATTTTTTCACTTTCTATGTCGTCTTTCATCTCCTTTCTTTTCTTCTCATTTCAATTACTTTCTCTTTCTTTCTCTCCAAACTCAAGAACAAAGCCTAATGGTGAAAAATTAGAGAGAGAATACAAAGAAAAATTGTATTAAATCAAAATATGATTTACTTCCCCACGATTATATTATTTTCATTTCCCTCACATGTTAATAAACAAACACACTCTAAGGCTTTGTTTGGTTAAGAGAAAATTTGAGGAAAAAATAATTTGTTAAAAAATAAGAAGGAAAATTTGGAGAAAGTGAGAATGGAAGTTTGTAGAAAAATTAGATGGAAAATAGGAATGAAAGTTTGTTTAAAATAAAGAATGTGTTACCATTTTCCCATCATTTTTCATCTCTAACCAAATAAGAGAAAATAGGATGAATTCCATGAAAGAATACACTTTACCCTAAATTTTTTTTTCCCACCAAATTTTTCCTACACAAAACACACCCCAAGTAGTCTATGATTGTCGTGAAGTTTAGGTGATGTTTATAAGTGATCTTTGTCCATCAAAATTTACCTCCCAAAACCCTGTTAATAGCATCGTTTGTTGGATGATCTTGTGATAAATATTATTTGGAAAATACTGCTTTTAAGTATATATTAATTTAGCTCAGTTTTTCATCTAAATTAATTAGAGTTGAATATTTAGTATATCTTTATTCAGGTAGTCAATATGATTATATCTTACTAAAATAATATTCATTAGTTAAAAACCGATAGAAAAGTATTTGGAAGATTTACAGACAATATCGTAATATTATATAGTAAATATTAGTTTGATATGGACATATAAATTATTCTTTTAGTTTTTGAAATGTGAAATATTCATGGAGACTTATATTGTTATTTGGGTGTATCTGAAGTTTCTTGATGTTTTGCTTATCGACTGTACAAAAATAACGTTACGTTCCAACAATGTATTCAAGATGACCGTTATCTCCATATCACTTAACTCTGTGATTAGTGAAATCAAACACCACGTTAAGGTAAGTAAAAATAAGTTAAAATTAATTTCAAAATAGCAATGTCATATATTTATTATTATTATTATTATTATTCATTTTTGAGTTTTAATTAATATGACGCTAGGTGGAGGAACGGCAGCGTCATGCCATGTGTTGTTAGCCCTGTAACAAGATTTTTAGGTTTTTTCTTAGTTTTAGTGGTATTTTTGTAATTATTGAGTATTAGAATTTCATGAAATCGGATGGCTAATCAGATTACGAATTGTGAAATTATACATCGATACGAGTGTAACGGTATACTTATGACATAGATCGGATTAGTGATTGCCCTTAAAGAACTAATATGTAAGGAGAGACAGTGATAATGTTTCTTTTCAGGAAAATGAAAATAGGTCCATTAACTCTTTAAGGGGAGAGTGATAGTGAGTTCGACCACTCCCAATGTAAGTGCTCGGATCCCTACCGTGAATGAGTGCAACTCATGTGAGACATGAAAGCTGACCTTCGAGAGTATAGCGAGCCTCGAAGGTCTCGGTAAGGTATCGACCTTATGAACGTCGTTTAAATTGGGTGAGACCCTGACGATGCGCAACGAGTCGCCAGAATGAGTATAAATAATCAGAGCATCCTTGGGTCAAATTAGATTTCTCTTAATGTGATATGAGAATCAGAAGGGAATTTGAAAAAGGACTCTCATAATTTAGCTGAAGACTTGACTAGGCGAAATCGCGAGATGGATCTCATGGATTATCAGATATCCAAACTGAGTAAGGTGCGTATGTTTATAAAGATCATCTCATGAGTCACTCGTACTTTAGCCGATGACTTGACTAGGCAAAATCACGAGATGGATCTCATGGATCATCAGATATCTAGACTGAGTAAGGTGCATATGTTTTATAGAGATCATCTCATGAGTCACTCGATGACGTGTGGTTAAAGATAATCGCATTTCTTTCTCAAGACTCAGGTAAGAAAAGACACCCTGAGTATTGAGATTGTTGGTCCTAATTTGTGAAGATTTGGAGAACAAACAAATCTTAAATATATTCCCAAAGTGCGTAAAAAGAGTAAGAGATATGATTCATTAAGCTAGGGTCATGACAACATACCCCTAAATTTTGATATTATATTGATTCGATAAAATTTAATTACACATGGATATAAATAAATATTTGGATATTGCAAAAAATTATTACTTTTGAATAGCTGATAGTACATACATTACTTTTGCATTTTTTTAGTATTGTATGTCAAAATCTTATATTGTCTTATGGCTGATAAATATTTTTGAAATGACACCCAAATTTATGTAATTTTCATATTCAAAAGAGTCTTTATTAAGATGGAGCCTAACATTAACACTTCCTTAATTTTTAAAAATATCACTTTTATTATAGAATTATAGAAGTACAAAAGGTTTTTGGGCAGTTTTGAAGATGATAATTATTCGATACTACAAAGTGTATATTGCAAAATAAAATTAGGTGGTTTTGAACTGACAATGCTTATATAATATGAAAATTATTTTATTTTTCTTTATTATTTATAACTTGGAATCCTTTGAAGATATTGTTTGCATCTTTTTATATTCTGTGATTGCAAATCACACGAGCTCGATGAAGTTGTTTACTTTGGGAGAAAGTGATATCTGGGAGGGTCATCAAGTTTGAGACACTTATCTTTTTTGATGATGTTTATTGATTTATTTTTTTTGGTACGCGTAGAGCTCATGTTTCGTCGTCCGTAAGGTTTCGGTTCGAAATCTCACTCTAGTGATTAAGTATGTATGTATTTTTTTATATTTATCTTATATCTAATGTGAAAAAAGAAATTGGCATGAGGATTCCACATTCAAATTTGTGTGGTTTATGGGGCGTCCCTGAGTGGATATTGAGTATAACAGTCTTTTCAAATCCAACACAAAATACTTTTTACTACAGAAAAAATATTTAGCTTTTATATTCTTTATTTAATACAAATTTTAATTTTGTATCCCAATTCATATAAATTTTAATTTTTATAATATAAATTAAACCTAAAATATCTTAATATAACCCAATTCAGTTCGTCATAATTCATCAAAATAAATAAAAAAATTCATCTAACGCATACTATACATCATTAAACTTAAAGTCCAAACTTCAACACCCAACTCAGCCAAGTATCAATTAATCTTCATCTGACTCCCTTTAGTCTGTTCGTCACTGCCACTGATCGTAGAGTTTGAAATTGTTTCGTACCTCCAAATTTGAATTCCTAGAACTGCCATTGGAGGTATCAAGAATTGAATCTGAAATGTAAAATATTAGCTAATGATGGAACCGGAAATTTTAAAAGATTAGCTAATGATAGAACCAGAAATTTCAAATTGGGAATAGAAAAACAATTACATAACCAATTTTTTAAAATATATTATTAAGATAACTTGTGCTGAATTAGAGGTATATAAATAAAAATGTATTATTCCTGTATTAAAATGGGGGTATAAACATAAAAATATTATGTTGAAAATTGACAAGATTTCTAAATATGATGATGAAAGAAATAATCAATTTATTTGGAAGTTGATTAATATTATGAATCTTATTTTTGGTAGGTTACTAAATTACTATTTTGGTAGGATTAAGAATCCTATTTGATTTAATATTAGTATGTTATAAATAGGATGTCCTAGTGGTAGGAATAAATTGAGACACTTGATCGGAGTCCTCAAGGAGAATTCATGACGAATTCTTCTTGAGTGTGGTGTAGGTATTTTTGTAAATTTTTAGTTAGAGAAAATATATGAGAGAATTGAGAGGTCTGTATTTAAGAATGTTGAAAAATATCTATCAATAGTGGAGATCGTGGATGCAGACTCTATTGGAGGGTTGAACCACGTTAATAAATATCGTGTGTTTCTTTCGTCTTTTACTCATGTTATTGTGTGTTGGTGAGTGTTATTCGTGTGATTGTCTCGTATCGTTATTCCGCTGTGCGTGACGGGTGACAAGAGAGGCCTCTCCACCTTAACATATTATTTTTAAATTAGATTGAAGATAATTCATATTTAATTTAGATGAACAATTGTCCACCTATAATATCCACCATTGTGCTCCACGATCCGTTTACACCACTCAAACTACATATGATGGAGAAGTCATATATAGTGTGTGTGAAAATAATTCAATACTTTAGGTAGCCATCATATACATTGAAGTCTGAGCGTAAAAGAAGGAGCCAAAATTTATTCCATGTAACTTAAGAAAAATTAAATTAGTTTTATTCTATATTTTAAATTTGAGCATTTAAATATTGAAAATAATATTTAAATAAAATCAAAACTTTAAAATACTTCAAGGCTTATATATAACTACAAATATAAATTATATTTGAGGCAGTAGTTTGAATCATTGAACTCTGGTTCAATCAAAGAAAAATAAATAAAAAATACACAGCATCAGGGACATAAAATGAGTTAAAACTATAATTCTGAATAAAATCTAATTGGTCATCAGTAGTGGTGATCAAGTGGTAATATGATTCATCCGTCATTCATAAGCTTTTGAGTTCAAAATTTCACGCTAGTGATTGGATGCATGTGTATTTTTTTTCATCCTATCTAATGTCAGAACTTCGTTAATGACACCAGGACTACTATTTGTCAAGAATAAAATTAACATAAATACCATAAAGAGGCAAATTCGCAAATATGCTAGGTAACGCTAAATCACCCAACTTACTCCCGACATGAGTAATTTTAGATTTTTTTTCTCTCTTTTAAATGTCATTAACTCACTATTTGTTATTTAAATTATTCTGTTTTTATTTAATTTCTATTTAACCCCACTTTAACAAAATTATATTTTTTTAAATATGATTTCATTCAAGAAAATTACATAAGTGAAGCACGTTTATGTGTAGATTACTTTCAGGAGTTGAGCCATATTGACATAAAAACTGCAATTTTGTAAACTGTGGTTCGATTAAACACATTTAAAATGATTTGTTGAATTGAAAGAGATGAAATAAGTAGGCCCCACTTATTGTCTGTGTTGAACGAAAAAAGTAATACTAATATTTTAGTAGGACCTAGTGTGTTGTTGAATGAAATTTAAGGTTTCAAATTTAACCCCAAGTTGTTTTTGTTTATGATATTTTTAGAATTATATTTCAGTATGAATGAGATGGTGATTCTGAACATATCTTTGTCACGAACCACACACTGATATACATAAATGTTACATAGAAAGAATAATATATTATAAAAATTATTTGATAAGAAATTAGACAAGAAAATAATTAGTATAAAAATCTAATGAGGACTAAAAATCATTACAAAAATTTATTAATAGTATATTAGCGAGAGATGAATTAAATAATATTCTTTATTAATATTGAAATATTATATCAAATGCACACTTAATGATTACAAAAGCACGGTTTGATATTGTGATTTTGTTGAAATAAAATAGAATACAAAAACATACAAAGAAGTTACATAGTTAAAAAATAAATATTAGCATAAAGATATTTTAAAAAAATCATAGTTTTAACATTTACTTTAAAATACTAATTTGTCTAAAAAATATAGTTTTTGATTTTTTTTTGAAAAGTCTCCCTTTTCGTGTCCACGCATAACATGCCCCACGCCCGTAGATTGATCAAAAATAGTAAATTAGGAGTGTAACGGTTCGGTTTGATTTTGTTCAAAAATTTGAATCGAACCGAAAGCCATCGGTTCCAATTTTTTAAAACCAAACAGTATCAATTTGTGCAAAAAGTTGAACTGAATCAAATCGAGCGGTTCGATTTGATTTCGGTTCGGTTCGATCAATTTCATTTCTAATAAAGAAAATAAAAGTACCTTCTAAATATTACAAAGTATATCTCAAAACATCTTATATTCCCAACTGAAACATTTAAATGCAAATGAAAAAGACATCAAATTGGCAACTTCGTAATGTCTTGTTTCACTTTTGTATCTTCTTTTCCATTTCGTCTCTTCGAAGTTAAATATTCTAGAATTGTGTACATGAGAAAATGAAAGAATATGGTAAGTAAAATATCAAAAAATAGCTGATAGGCCTATAGCAACACCAGCCATCAAAATGGGAGTCGGGCAAGAGGCATATCTAGCAACTAGCACTCATTTACCGATAGATTATAATGATCTAGCTACAAGCAACTATCACTCATTTATATTTCATGACCAAAATTTAATCATCTAGCAATTGGCACTCAGGTACTGATAAGTTATAATGAGACAATAGACATATCTCTTATAACTTATAACTATGAAACAACAGCCAGCGAACCTCAGCGAATCGTTTATACCATCCAAAATAGTAATTAACATTAGCGGCCAATAACTTATGACAACCAAAATTATAAATTGAACACGCCAAAATATCATCCAAAAAGATCAAATATTCAGTCAAAAGAAAGGCCAGAGACTGCAGTAAATCAGACAATTTTGGCTAAATCATATTTAATGCAGTAAACGAAATAGTTTTAACCAAAGATTATTGCATCATGGCCTATTATGTATAAGATAAACCTCCAGAAAAAGCATTGGAAAAATTAGAGTCTAATTTTATAATTGCGTGAAAAAAACAAACATTATTAGAAAGAACTTGTAAATAAATTACTAAATAAAAGACACAAAGGAAAAATTAAAATACCTAATTCAATTTCAGCCACTTCTTCCATGGTTGCATCTATATCAATAGGGACTGATGATGTGTGCAACAAGTCTTGAGCACATATTAAAGCCTCCACTTTACTAGGGCTCAAAGAACTACGATATTAATTCAAAACCCGTCCACCGGTGCTAAAGGCAAATTCTGAAGCAACAGTAGAAACAGGGACATCAAGCACATCTCTCACCATTAATGAAATTATACGAAATCTGGAGTTATTTACCTTCCACCAATTCAAAACATCAAACTCTTCTTCAACTAAAGACTTCACCAACTTTTCATTTAAGTACATATCTAATTCAGATTTTGAACTCATTTGTTGACATTGTTCATTCTCAAAATCATTTGTGAAGTTAATCACCCCACCATCAAATTCCCTACTCCATCAAATTCCATCTCTACTGAATTTTTAATTTTTTTTGTTAGTTCCATCACATTCTTCTTGCTCATAAAAATTGTATAAATGAGTCAATGTTATTTTAAGTGTCAACTCTAACTCATCTACCTTATCTTGTGGATACACTTTTTTATAACAATAACTCACATACTTTAATTATAGGGTCCATCACAACAACAATCAACAACAATATATTAATTTTATCAATCGACCCTCAGTACTTGTCAAATATCAAATTCATCCTTTTGGACATGTTTTTTCAAGATATGATCCCGAATATTAGACCATCAGTAAATAGTTAACTGGATTGTCATAATATCATGAAAATAAGAATTGGATGTGACATATAAAGATCCTGGAAGTTTTTTTATGACTTCAAAAAATGACTTTACAAATTTACAAAATATTTGTGCATTTTTCCAATCATCCGAAGTTGGAGAATTCACACCAATCTCTACTGTAAAAAAGAAGTGTGATTCTTCATATTGCTCAATTGACTTTTGAAATATAAGAGCTATCTCCAACATTAAAAAAATCATATTTTGAAGATTTCACAATGATAAATTTTGTAATTGTTTATTAAATATTATCTTATTATATATAACCCGTCTAATCATCCAGTTAATTTCTTTAATTAATTTCATCTAACTTATTAATCATTAGATAAGTGCACTTAGCATAGGATTCATTCCACCTCATACAAATATGTAGATTCACCGATGGACACCACGAAAGTATTCTACACTTTTTATACACTATATATTAATAGAAGTATGGAACATCACATTGAAGGTTTGTTACCAGTTTCATGTCAGAGGTCGAAGCGCTCCGTTTCAATGTGGGTTGAGATTATTCGTGTTCTGACAACAGAACGCTTTGACTGCATGAAACAGTCTGTAGAAGGAGAATATACACGTTTTGAAGTTACAAACGTCGTATATTGTATAAGAAGACTTTAGACGGCGCTTTTCAAAAAGCGCCGCATATAGTCTTTAAGATTTTTTTTAATTAAATGGGCTGAGATTTATATGACATTTTAAAATTAAAAACATCCTATATAATTATCTACATATATAACAGAATAGGATTGGGAGCATCGCGGCGATCTCGGACGGTTCGGTTCGGTCTCAGTCAGTTCGGTTCGATTTAAAATCGGTCGGTTCGGTTTGGTTCTGGTTGGGGTATTGTTCGGTTCGGTTTGAAACTGGTTGGTTCGGTTCGGTTTTAAATGTTAGTAGATCGGTTCGGTTCTAAATTTTCGATTTCAAATTTTAAAAAACCGATGACTAATAATTTGGTTTGATTTTTAATTTTTTCCGAACCGAACCAATCCAAACCCGTCGGTTTGACGGGTACTCTGCGTAGTCCTTAAATATTTAAATAGAATTATGGCATTTGTATTCCAACCTTTAAAAAATAGTTGTGGTAAATATAATATAAATTAATAATTATCAACAATCATGTATTTAATAAATTTAAAAAATTTCTAATTAATAACCATGAAAAAAAGTAAAAAAATGGTATAATATGACATGCGGATTCCACGCGTAGAAGTTTTAAAATCTTATTTAAAAAAAGTGAAAAAAGAATTATACTAAAATTAAATTAACATGACATAAATCTTACGTGACATAACACAAATCTAAGTGTGTTTAGTTTTGTTTTGACGTGCACTGCAAGTTGCTATTATACTTGATCCAAATATTCATATAGATATAGAAAAGGCCTAGGAAATCCATCGGGTTAACTAGGAAAAAGAAAGAAAATCAAAAAACAAGTGCGCACGTGCAATTGTCAGAAAGCCCCTTTCATTGACTCATTTGACTTTCTTGGAGTGTGTGCCTCATACACTGAACTCCATCTGCTTTCAATATTGGCTAACTCTTCTCTTCTGTAGTACGGAGTATACAAATAATAAACGTCACCCAACCTCCCCCTAATATTATGTACTCCCTCCCCCTTGGTTATGTAATATATGTCATTTAAAATTAATTTATATAAATTAAATATTAATAATTGAATAAATTTAATAAATGAGTGGTAGGTATTCTTTTAAAAAATTTGTTCAAAAAATAAAATTGATAGATTATTTCTGATGATAAATAAATTTTTAATTGATTATGATAAATAAGTGATATATTTGACTTTTTAAGATACTGTTGATATTAAATATATATTAAAAATTATTAAATGATAAATAAAAATGAATAAAAAAATTCAATTCATTGACATGTAAAAGAGAAGAAAAAGTAAATATTATTATAGCCCCTACTGGTTAACTTTACAAAGCGTAGTCTTTTTTTTTTCATTATTATATTAGGCTGACAGGATGCAAAAAAATTTAATGCACGTCCACATCCACCCCTGTCTCATCTTATTTTATTTTTTAGTTAAATTTTTTTTTTGGGTGACCCACCCCTGTCGATCCATGACGGCAGACTTTTGAGTGCTGTCGTGTGTATCTGGAGAGGAAGGAAATACTCGCGCATTAAATTCGCAATTTAATTCAAGACCTAATAATTACAAATAAATATTATTTCCAATTTGTAAATATTTATTTTTATTAAAAAATAATTACACCGTGTAAAAATGCATCTCATAAAACATGGGCAGAGGATTATTAAAAAAAAATCTCACAAGGTCTCTCAACTATCACAACTTATCCAATTACGATCCGACTATCACCATTTTCAAAAAGATAAACAATGAAAAAAACTGGACTGATTTTTTAAAACAAAATTTATCATTAAATTTTTAAAAAATTATTATTATTATATTTAGATTTGTGTGCTAAAATTACGTCGTTTGTTTATCAAAATAAATAATATCGTTTTGCGCACATAAAAAAATGATGTCTAGTCATACTCAATTATCTATAATTCTTATATTTAACTGTCCAAACAATCTGATCTTAAATATCATCCAAAATCAGTCTAATTTTTTTTCGTCACATTTTTTTAAAAAAATCATGATGATAGTTTTGACTGCAATAAGATAAGCGGTAATAATGTGAGGGCCGATTTTAGAGTTTTTTCCTTAAAAAAACTTTGCGTGAATAGTAAATTAATTGGCCGTACAAGCCGACCAATGAAGATTTATTTGCTCCCTTCCTTGTTTCTTCTCCCTCTCCTCTTTTGCTCTCTCTTTTCTTCCCTCGCCGCCATTTCAGTCCATTTTGCTTGATTTGAGGTCGCGCCATCCCAGCCGTGATCGCCCCCGCCGACGCTCCAACCCGTACGTGGCCGCTCCCTTGCCTCCTTTTCATCACATTCAAATTAAACTCAAAAAAGTGTGTGTAAATTTATCTGATATTTAGCATTTAGAAAAAATGTAATAATGATATATTGGAGTTTACTATATGAGATTTGTGCGAGGTGGACAGTCAAGGGCAAGTCTGTGGTTGGCGAAGTGGACCATCAAGACCAAGGCCAAGATCGTGGTGGGTGAGGTGTCATGGTGGGAGAGGTGTCGATGATGTTACCATCACCATCCGTTTTCAATTTTCAAAACCCTTCAATCCCAATATATGTAGCCAAAATAATGATTTTTTTATTTTTGTATATACTCTCTCCGTCCTTTAATACATGTCGTTTAAGGTTAATTTGAGTAGATTAAGGTGAAATTAATGCTAGCGGTTGAACAAATTTAATGAGTGGGTGATTGGTATTTTTTTAAAAAAAATTCATGCAAAAAGTAAAATTGATAGATTATTACTGGTGATGAATGATTATTTTATTGATTATGATAAAAAAGTGATTAATGTTTGACGTTTTAAGGTAGTTGTTGATATTAAATACGCATTGAAAATTGTTAAGTGACAATTAAAGTGGACAAAAAAATCAGTTAAGTGACATGTAAAAGAGGACAGAGGGAGTATATATCTTCGGTAGGGGTGAATATTCTGTTAATCGGTTCAGTTAACCGACCAAAAATATTTTTAACCATTAATCATAATTCATTTTTTGTAAGTTATAGTTAAAAATATTCTGATGATATCTGGTTTCAGACAATTTGGTAACGACAACAATGTGTACCTAGCTCCTTTAATGAAAGATTTAAGAGATGTTGTGAGAGAAAGGAGTTCCGACGTACGACGCACTGAAACAAGATACATTTATGATGCGAGCCATTTAGCACGATTAATGACTTCACTGCTTACGACAATCTATCTGCTGGTTACAATGTTAAACGATACAATGCATGTCTGATATATAAGGGAAAAAAATAAAGTTATATTTTCATAATAAGATATATACAAATTATCATAGTTATAAACACCGGATCGAGATTCGAATCGGTCAGAGCTCCAATTCTTTGATATAATTCATCATAGTTTTTTTAGTATAAATGTAAATAAGAATAAAGAATGTCAACTAGGCAATTGTAGTCGAGCGGTAGTGAGGCGGTTAAGTAGCCTCAATGACCAGGGGAATATAATTCCAAGCAGCCAAGTGATT
>NQLW01000912.1:143430-195858 GCA_002312845.1 Kalanchoe fedtschenkoi | reverse complement strand
AATATGTGTAGTTGTTAAATTCTCCATCAGTCCTCTAATAGTAATCATTTAAGATTAAATTGAATGAATTAATAATATTTTATTACTATTAATGAGATATTAATAATCGTTGTAGATCAAATTTAATAAAAATGTATTTAATGCATTTTTAAAATTTCGTGTAAAATGGAAAATATGGTATATTATTAATGATGTAGAAATTAAAGATTTCATTATGGATTGTGATAATGAAACAGTTAATTTCTTACTTTTTAAGGTAAGTGACAGTATTAAATGTGCATTCAAATTGTTCAGTGACAAATAAAAATACATAAATAGATGCTAGTTAAGTGACAAGTAAAATAAGACAGAGAGTATAAATTTATGTTGTTAAGTAACAAGTAAAAATGAATAAATAATTTTATTTAAATGACAAAAAAAATAAAAAATAAAATAAAAATAAATATAGTTAATTTAATAAATCTTCTTAATACCACGCCAAACATATAATTAATGTGCAAACCAATGTGTAACACGAAGGGCTGCTATTTAGGGCAGGAGAGAAGCATGTTTTCTTAGACATGTAATTCCAAAGAATAATAGTAATCAGTGGCGGAGTCAGAATTTTTTTTTTGATGAGACAAAATTACATAATTAAAAATTTGGGTTGAATTTGGGGGGCAAAATTAAAATTTCGTTGAAATTATACATATAAATTTATTTTTTATATATATAAATTTTTTAACCTAGTCAAAAAAATTTTAGGTGGAATTCGGGAGGCGGTTGCTCCACTTTGCCCCAAGTGGATCCGCATATGATAGTAACTGATTGGAGTATGAGGCTAATTTGAATATTTGGTTTGAAATGTTATATTAGTTGTGGTTTGTAATGACAAGGAAGTGTATTGTAGGCCATCATGTTTGACTACATGCTTTGAGCTTCACTTGCTAATACTTAACTAATTTTGTTACTAAGTAGATCCATGTGTGGTGTGCTTTAATAATATTTTGATATCTTAGTGCCAAAGTAGTGTGTGTAATAGTATTAGCACGAGGGGTTGTTGATGTCAGACCACCTTGAATGTCACGTCCAATAATGTCTAATAATTTATTATCTGAAACATATAGATTGATGTTCTAAATTCGAGTTTTTTTAACAATATTCTCATTCCATCATGTTTTTAATTTTTTATATATTATTATATTAATTGGACGGACAATACTAACTACTAAGGATGTGTTTGATTTAGAAAAAAATTGGTGGAAAATAAGAAAAAATATTTGTGAGAAAATAAAAAAAAGCTTGTAAGAAAATTAGATGAAAAATAAAAAGAAAAATTGTTTAAAATAAGGAATGTTTTGGCATTTTTTCACAACTTTTCACTCCTAACCTAACAAGGAAAATAAGATGGATTCTATGGGGGAATCCACTTTCTCCTAAATTTTACTTTCCACCAATATTTTCCATAAATCAAACACATCCTTACGGTGTGTTTGGTTTAGGGAAAATTTCGTGGAAAATAAGGAGGATTTGTGAGAAAATTAGAACGAAAGTTGATAGGAAAATTAGATGGAAAATAGGAAGAAATCTTTGTTTAAAATAAAAAAGGTTTTACCATTTTCCACCATTTATCACCCCTAATAAACAAGAGAAAATATGATGGATTTCATGAGGGAAAACACTTTCCTCCAAATTTTTCTTTCCACCAAATTTTTCCTAGAAAAAATTTGGTCGAAACGAAAATTTGGAAGAAAATATGAAGGAAAATTTGTGAGAAAATGAGAAATAAAGTTTGTGGAAAAAATAGATAGAAAACATGAAGGAAAATTTGCTTAAAATAAAGAATGTTTTAGCATTTTCCCACCACTTTTCACACTCCTAACCAAACAAGGGAGAATAAGATGGATTCCATGGGGGAATCCACTTTCCTCCAAATTTTTTTTGGTGGAAAATAGTGAAAAATAAGAAAGAAAGTTTGTAAGAAAATTAGATGGAAAATAGAAAGAGAAATTTGTTTAAAATAAAGAATGTTTTAGAATTTTTCTACCATTTTATCACCTCTAACCAAATAAGAAAACATATAATGTATTCCATGGGAGAAAACACTTTCCCCCAAATAATCCTTTTCAACAAATTTTTTCTAAATTAAATACAGCCTAAGAGATTCAAAGTCTGATTATAAAAAGGAGAAAACCCAAAAGGGGCCTTGAACTACTAATACTTACCCAATTGCTGTCCGAACTACCACGATTTTCAAAAAGGGTGTCGGACTCATTTTGGTTGATGCTTAAAATCAATTTCTTTGATTTCTTAAATACAATTGATCTTATTAATTTTTTTGAGACTTATGGATGATTAAGTATGAAAAGACATCATTTTATTTACGTGCGGAAAATGATATTATTTATTTTGATAACCAAACGACGTAATTTTTACATACGAATTTAGGTCTTGTGATAATACTAGTTTATGAGTGTAAAGGTAAATTTTATTTTAAAAAATTAGTTTAATTTTTTTTTCATCGCACTTTTTTTGGAAATCGTGATAGTTCAGATCGCAATTGGATAAGTGATGATAGTTCAGAACTTCTTTTAAATTTTCCCCTTATAAAAATTATCATGAATCACAAAACATTACGGGAGGTAATTTATAAAAATGTTACATTGAATAGTATCTATTGTATATTTTCAATTTGGAATGGATCACTTTGATTTGTAAAGGGTTCAACTTAATTTATAATCCAAGATAATACATAAATACATTCAAAAACATAATACATTCAACGTAGCTCTACTAATTGAATAAGAAGAAAGGGGTTAGTGGATATATGATGATATTTTATATAAGTTATATGAGTGATCACTAATATAATATAATTTTACTTTTCTCTTTTTCGCTTTAATATTTTACGATGTTTAATGCATAATTCTAAATACCCTACAATCTTTAAATCATAAAAAAACAAAACCCTAAACTCTAAAATCTAAAAACCCTAAATCCAAATGTCTATGAACCATCTAAAATCATAAAACTCTAAAAATATGAAAATTCAGAAACTTTAAAACTCTAAAACTAAAACACACTAATATATTAGAATCCTAAAATCCTCTAAAACTTAAAAGAAAAAGAGCAAAATATCTATTTTTACTCGATCTCTTATTTAACTTATTTAAGATGGCAGCTCATTTCCCATTTTCCCTAAGAAGAAGTATATGTACGAAAACATAGTTCATAACTGCAATTTTTAATCATATATAATAAAATGAAAGCAAAATAAATAGATAGGATGAAATGGGAAGAGAATTATGAAAGGGTGTTGATCTAGTGGTTAAGGGTGTCCCAAAGTTTTAGATTCGAGTCTTAGTGTGGTACCATATTTATGCTTTGATACGATGGAGGTGCGCGTGAGCTAACCCGCGTTGAGTAAAAGCGCTACTATCAAGATAGAAGGGTGTGTGTCCCTAACCACCACAAAAAAAGGGTGTATTTAGGAAAAAAGATTTCGAACTTCAACTAATTGAGCCTCTTTCTTCTGCAAGACATTTTTGTTTGGTATATCATATTGAGTGTCCGTTTAACAAGTTAAAAATTTTAAATGAATAAACGTCAATCACTTCTTACGTTTAAAAATTATACAAGCTCCACCACAATTAGATATTTGCCCGGAACATATCAACTTTAACGTGATAAACACTCATTAACGTGTCCAATACATCCATCCTAAAAATCTCTTGAATATGTCATGATGCAAGGTTGATTATTCTTTTTTAACCGAATGGTTGTAGAAGTTCAAACCGTACTATGTACTTATAGCATTTAATGACTTTTGCATGCTATAGTTTTTTTTGAGAAAAGTATAAAATTAGGTATGCACTATAACTTATTTAAAAATCACATTCATAATTATTTGATTTTAAATTTCACGGTCTTTATGTGTTGCGGGGATTATAATTTTGAAAATCTCAATTACACCCAAAAATTATTTATTTTATTTAAAAAACCCTGTCACCAATCAATTTAGAATGAAAAAGTATTAAATGACGGTATGTACTATCATCCATTTAAAATTGTGGTCTTAATTATTTAATTTTTAAATTTATTTTACAATTTTCTATTTTATTTTGTTGGGTAACTCATAAAAAAATAATAAATTTTAAAATTAGATAATTATGACCATAATTTTGAATGATGATAGTACATACCTTTTATTTTGTACATTCTCATTTCTAAATTGATTGGAGAGGGGGTTTGTTTAAATTGAATAAATAACTTTTGGGTTCGATTGAGATTTGTAAAGTTACAAATAAACCCTGCAACATAAAAGGACCGTAAATTTTAAAATTAAATAATTATAACTGTATTTTTAAATGAATAATAATATGTACTCAATTTTATAGTTTTCTGACATTTTTTTTTCTGAAATCTTTTGTCTAAAAAATACATCACAAAGAATACTACATGACGTGTAAAGTGTAAATGGATATGATTTGAGAGGAGAAAATCATTCTTGGTTTTGACCTAATTTGAGACTTGAATAATATTTGGTTCAAAATACCTGACACAGACAGCATGGTAGCCACCAACGCAGAATTTTATATGTTTGAATAATAGAAGTTACTTGGAACAACGTAACTAAAGTCAGTCCAACGAATTGACTCTTTGACCAATCAACTAATAAGTTGTGTCGCACATGGTCGCTAGATCCTCGCCAGTGTAAAACTAGTTCGGAATTATATGTGCGTTCTACAAATGCAGCCAACAAAATTGGGGGTCATGGGTCGGCCGTCCTTCATGTTAACACAACGGATTCACCTAATTGAAATACTTTTAAGAGTGTGTTTGGTTTAGAGGAAATCTGGCGGAAATGAAAATTTGGGAGGAAGTGGATTTCTCCATGAAATTTATTATATTTTCTCTTATTTGGTTAGAATGATAAATGGTGGGAAAATGCTAAAACGTTCTTTATTGTAAACACATTTTCCTTCTTATTTTCTATTAGATTTTCTTACAAACTTTCTTTCTCATTCTTTCTTCTTATTTTTTAATAATTTTTTTTTCTACCAAAATTTCCCTAAACCCCACGGCCTAACTAAACCGATTTGACTAGTTTATTTTGATCAGTTCAATTAAAAAATAATACTTCATTCAATTTGGTTATGGGAAGAAATATTCACGAGGTCTATTAATTTGGTTAACTGAACGTACAAAAAATTATTAAATTAAGGTGTGGTCTGGTGGTATAGAGAGAGTTAGAGGTGAATCCTGACAATCTCTACGATTAGAGTTCGAATCCCCTGATGGTCGGATGTGAGTTGTAATTTAAATTTTTAAAAAAGAAACTTTTACACGTAAGTAAAAAGATTTTATTGAATATATTTATTTAGTTAGTTCAATTTGATTATTGGCATAACTTATTAAATTAAGTTAATTCAATTCAATTAACCAAATAACATTATTTGGATTCAGTTAACCAACAAACCCCCCCTTAATTATTGTAATGTGTTGGACAGAATTTTAGTCAGAAAAAGTAAGCTTGAAAAGCTTTTAAATCAGTAGATGTATACACCATGACAGCAATAATCGTCATAGTTTCATTTTGATTAAGTTGGTGAATGAATTTGGCTCGATTTGATTGCTGGAAAACAAGAACGCATATGCTTGTCCAATCCGCTTCTATTTCTCTGAGCTTCAGGAAGGCTGTGTTTGGTTTAGGAAAAATTTGAGTGAAAGAAAAATTTAAGGGAAAATTTGAAGGAATTCTTTGTTTGGTTTAGAGATAACTGGGGGTGTAAAACTAAATGAAAAGTTAGATGGAAAATTTGCTTAAATTAAAGAGTGTTTTAGTACTTTCTATACAATTTTCCACCTCAAACCAAACAAGGGTAAAATAAAATAGATTTTTTGAGGAATTCATTTTCCTTTTAACTTTCTTTCCCTCCAACTTTCCTCAAACCAAACACAGTCTAAGTGTTCTCTGTTGGTCATACTACAGAACACTTCTACGTATAAACATATCTTTATATGAGAAAACTTAAAATAATAATACAAAAAATGTTCTCTTACTAATAAGTAAATGAGAACCCAAATTAAAATATGGCATCAATCTAGTCTCAATTTCAAAGCTCACTTTCCATCTCCAATTAAATCCACAATTTTATACATTTACATCAACAAATAAATCAATTAATTACAAATTGATGAAAAATTGAATCAACCAGATTGAAATAAATCTGGTCAAAGAATCAAAGACGACAACTGAAGCATAAAGAAAATGATAGACTTATCAATTTAGCTATCAAAAAAATATGTTTTTTCCGGTGTGAAAAATATATGACAGGAAAATGGTCGGAAATATTTTGGATCAGTTTTCCACCACATTTTAGCATTGTTTCTTCAAGATACGACCAAATTGTTGGAACTGAGCCGGAAACTAGATCTGATTTGTAATATTTGAAACTGTTCCCGCAATGCGATCGAAAATTGGCCATATATTATATATGCACAGCTTTTTTTGGCTAATTTGGTCTGGTTGCATCCTCATAATAAAATTATGATTTTAATATGTGGTCAAAGGGTGGCCTCATGTTAACTGCAATATTGCTTTAACTTTTTTCGGCCAATATGCGGCCAAAGATAGACAACTAACTTCCCGCAACCTAGTCGAAATTAATCAAAAATAAGAATTAGAAATTGAATTCAGATCTCTCTCATTCTCTCAATTATTTTCTCTTTTCTTCTTTCGTTCTTTACCCCTGCTACCCCTGTCGTCGTCAGTCCCCAACCGCTTTTGTCGTCATCTGCCCCTGCCGCCCTAGTGTTATGGGCTAGCTCTCAAAGTGTGACACCTGTTGACTTACACAAGAGTCAGTAAGTCAGTCTTTATCAGATAACTTGAGTACTTTTAAGACAACAAAAAATTATATAAGAAATGCATTCACAAAAAGGGCACAAATCTTGCTATCATGTAATAAATAGTCGGGACATCGATTAAGATGAAAGATACCATTCAATACAACACAAATAGGCACGTGACACACCATTCATCGACGCTCCTAGCTAGGATCTTCATTGTCCTTATAAAACAGATTGATATGGAACACCGAGTGAATCTTCATCCAATCAGGGAGCTCCACTTTATAGGCAACATTTCCAATCTCTGCGAAGATTGGAAGAAGGCCTTTATACTTCCTAATAAGCATTTGTCTCCGCCTTTAAGAAACGTTAGCTGTTCTTGGAGCACTTTTACTAGCACTAACTCACTAACTTTGAACTCTAGTGAGTTTGTCTTCTTTTCCACCCACTTTTTCATTTTTTTTGAATATTTTTCTGAGTAGGCTTTAACTACATCATTATTTACTTTCCATTCTCTTGAGAACTTGAACTCCTTTGGGTTTCTCCCAGTATATTGACTATGTAAAGTATATGATATAAATGGTTGCTAGCCCATAACCATTTCAAAAAAACTCTTTTTGGAAGTCGAATTCATGTGTAGGCAGTGTTCTAAAAGGCGGCCTAGGCACTGGGCATTTTGTAAACGCCTCGATATGGACTGGGTGCTGAAAATTGGTTTAATTACTCCCTCTGTCCTCTTGTATATGTCACTTAACTAAATTTGTTTGTCCACTTTTACTTGTCACTTAACAATTTTCAATGCGTATTTAATATCAACAACTACTTCAAAATGTCAAAACTTAATCACTTCTTTATCATAATCACTACAAAAATATTCATAACCAGTACTAATCTACCAATTTTAAAAATAATTCATAACCAGTACTAATCTACAAATTTTACTTTTTGCATGATTTTTTAAAAAAAAAACACCAACCACTCACTCATTAAATTTGTTCAACCGTTTTTCATTAATTCCATCTTAGTCTACTCAAATTAATCTTAAACAACATGTATTAGAGGACGGAGGGAGTAGGTAAGTAGCGATTAGTCACCGATTACTTGGTCAAATAATAATTAGGCGGCTTAATTATGTAATTTTTGTTTGATAATTATGTATAGAAATATGGAATTACCGATTAGGGCAATATCCAAATTGAGACTACCATTTCACTTCAAACTTTCAGAGAGGTGACTTTTGATTTTAGAGTGAGGAGTTGCAGACTTGCAAATCGGGAGAGCCGGAGAGGACACTCGGACTAGGAAAGCCTAGGCGAGGAACGCCTGGAGTTACAAAGCCAATATGCAGCTTGACTTCCACTATTCAATCGGTAGCCTTGTCCTCGTGAAGGTAAATTTGTGCTTTCATTTCCCTTAAATATCAATGGCTTAAAGAGTATCATATTATGTAGCTAATGAGAACTTACTGCCTACTGATGTCGTGGGCTGTATTTTGACTTTTTGAGTAGTGGTCTAGGGCTCTGGGCATGCCAATTTTCCATTAAAATTGGCATCTTCTTATTGTTTTGTAGGACTAGCAGTTGAAACAACATCTTCAGAGATTGATCAGTCACTGGTAAACAAATAATTGCTTAATTGTTTCCAATTGTTTTTCCAAACCCCTCTCCAGTTCATCATAGTGTTCATTGTAGGTTATAGCTAATATTGATACACTGATTGTAGTTTTAGCTCATGTGTGACAATGTGTCTGAATTTCTGTGTTGAATGCATAATGTATTTTACTTATGGGTTGAATTTGCTTATGGGTTGTTGCTAATTTGAAGCATGTTGTGTTGAATTCTAAACAATACAAGCCACACATACACATCGAAGCTTGTTGTGTTGAATACTTGAATGCGTACTGTATTGTACTTATGGGTTGAATTTTTTGTTCCTAAATTTTTGTATTTACGAAAAGTTCTTCAACATCATCAAATTATGAAGCACAAGGATCTATTGACATTGAAAACCTCAAACGCAAATCAGATGATGTGGGATGGGAATATGGGGTGCTAGCCGTTCAGACTAATCCAGACAAAATCAAGTGCAAATTATGTTCCAAAATTATGAGTGGAGGTATTAATCGTTTAAAGCAACTCATAGCTCACAGTAAAGGAAATGTGGCATCGTGTCCGAAATCCACTCCACTTGATAAAGCAAGGTGTAGAGAATCATGTGAGGCATCAAAACAGAAAAAGAGAGAAAAAGAATACATCTTGATGCCATTAGAGAAGAAGTTGTCATTTCACAAAATGATAACGATGGTGTAGTAAGAGGGCGCCATCACTTGGGCCAATGGACAAGTTTAGCAACTCAATATCCTTGATGGACTCTTCAGAAGACTTGTATAAGAAGACATGGCAACAAAACATTAACGATGCATTGTTCAAGAGTAGAAGTCATGAAGTTCATGCTTATCTGGCCCGTTGGGTGTATGAGTCAGGTATTCCCTTCAATGCGATTAATGATGATTCATTTCATCAGTTTGTTGAGGCTATTGGTCAGTTTGGACCTGGATATATACCTCCTAGCCAATATCAATTACGAGAACCGTTATTAAAGCAAGAGATTGAGAGGACTAAGTAGTCAATGAAAGTTCAAGAAGAGGAATGGAAGAATAGTTGTTGTTCATTGATGATAGATGCATGGTCTGATGGAAAATGAAGAAGTATAATGAACATGTGTGAATTCCAGACTTGGTACTGTCTTTATTTCTTCAATTGAAAGCTCAAGTGATGCACATACAAGAAAGTTCATTTTTGAATATGTGAATAAATCCATTAAAGAGGTGGAAGCTGACAATGTTATTCAAGTGGTTACAGATAATTCTTCAAACAATCTAGCGGCGGCTAAATTGTTAAAATTAAAGAGGCCAAACATTGTTTGGACACTTTGTGCCAGTCATACCCTTAATCTTGCTCTTGAAGGAATAGGTATATCTTTACCTTTTGATTTTACTTGGTTATAATTTCATAACCACACATACATTCATAAGATAATATAACATTCTTTATTTTTTCCGTATCAGGAAAGACTCATAAATTTAAAGTTGTGATTGATGATGCAAAAAGTTTCACAACATTAATTTACGCGCATCATAAACTACTGGCAATGATGAGAAAATTCAAGAAGCAAAGAGATATAGTGAGGCCAGGAATTACGAGATTTGCAAGTTCATTTCTCACGATGCAAAGTATCTTAGAGAAATAAGAAAGTCTGAAAGTGTATGTTTGTTTCTAAAGAATGGAATGATTGCAAATGGTCCAGCACTCCCAAAGGATTGAAAGCTTATAACAATATTGTTAGTCGTCTTTTTGGCCATCTCATGTGTGGATGTTTTCAAACCTTTGGTGACAATTCTTAGACTTGTGGATGGTGACTACAAGCCTGCCATGGGATTTGTGTACAGTGAACTCAAGGATGCAAGGAAAGAAATCATTAAGGTTTGCAAGAGTGTGAGAGAAACATATCAACTGATCATGGATATTATTCATTCAAAAGTCAAAGACCGTCTTGATTCCCCATTGCATTTGGCTGGGTACCTACTGAATCCCTTTTATTATTATCGAGATGATGAAGTGCAAAAAGATCCCAAATGTATGAGTACCATCTTAACTTGTATTGAGATGTTCTTTCCTCATGATTTGGATATACAAAACTTGGTTTCAAATGTGGAGTTGTTGGATTATACGGAAATGGATGTTTGGTAGAAAGTTGGCCATTATGGGTAGAATGAGAAATGACGAAGTTTTTAATCCAGGTGTGCTTACAAATTCTATATTTCACTTTCTATCTTGATTTTAATACTCAGTTTATAGATTTATCTGATGATGTATGTCTATTTTAGTTGGATGATGGTCTGGATCAGAAACTCCATATTTGCAAATGATGGCCATGAAGATACTTTCTTTAACTACGAGTTCTTTGGGTTGTGAAAGAATTGGAGTACCTTTGAAGGGGTTAGTTATTGAATTACATTTATGTATGCAATTGTGTCTTGTTATTTTTACTTCTAATGATGAGATTTATAGTCAAATTTTAACTATTTTGTAAATTATTTTACAGATTCATACAAAAAAAAGGAAAAGACTTGACGTTAAGAGAGTGAGCCAACTTATTTATGTCCAATTCAATGCGAAACTTGTCAACAAGGTAAAAAGGGTAAGGAATAAACAAGACATATTGCTAGCTATGATGCTAGTATGGATCAATCATGGAATGTAGATGGTTCTGAAGAAGATATAGAGTAGCAATATTCAGCAAATATCAATATGCAAAGGGATGAAGTCGAGCAAGTTACACAACCTTTTCAAGTTAGTCGGACTTTTAGAGAACTTGGAGAGGATGATTTCCAATCGGATGATGAAGAAGGAGTTACTGAATTCACATTTGAGGATGTTGATCCATTTCCTGACTGCTGGTGAATGTAGGTATACATAAAATTATTTTAAAAAGTGAACATTCATATCAATTTGTTACACATAAATTACACAATGTTTGTGATTGAATGCTCATATAAGTTGTTCTGTTTGTGTAGGCTTGGAATATGGAGATGGTCAAGGTCAAGGAGATGAAGTTACCAAAAAAAATGTTGGAATTTTGAACTACTTTTATTTGTAAACAATATCAAATTGTTTTGTCTGGCTTGAAGTGGCCTGCGTGCTTTTTATTTACATATCAAGTCATCTCAAGTCTCAATTATGTACTTATGTTGACAACAACACTTGTTTTGTGGTGGTTGCTATGGCAGGTTTTTTTTCTTTTTTGTATCATGTTCATGTCCTCCTAGGTGCAAATTATGCTTGTTATCTTTAATTCAAAATATTAGAGAAATATTCTTACTCATAAGAATAGAGACTATGTGTTAAACTATGATTGAATATGTTTTAAATTGAATATTTAATAATGATATTTTTAATTACATATTTGATATTAAATTAATATATTAATAGATATAGCACCACCTAATCACCCGATTGATCCTTTCAATTAATCTCCGCCTAGCCGATTAGACGCTAGGCCCCAAGTCAACCGCCTAGGACCGCCTAGCGCCTTTTAGAACATTGTGTGTACGTTCAAGAAAATTGGGCATTATATAGCACGTTGATCTAGTTTGTCTGATTTTCATTCAAAAAGTATCACAAGCATTCATCTAACATTCTGTTGAAGTGTTTTGTCAGTTTGTCAGTTTGTGGGTGATAACTCATCGACATTTTTAATTCCAACCCATCAACTAAAAAAGCTCATTCCAAAAGTGCCTCGTAAACCTTCTCTTATGATATAATGCTTTGTGGCACTCAATAATATTTCATGATGTATTTGAAGAATAAGAATGTTGTCTCTTCCGTGGAGCATGATTTTGGGGTAGAGATGAAGGTGGCAGCATACTTTGAGAATCTATCCACGATCACTATTATGCTAAAGTAGTCTCAGACTTTTGACAAGCATGTGATAAAGTCCATGAACACACTTTTCCAAATTCTTGTGGGGAGTTATAGGGGTTCTAAGAGAATAGGGAGTCGGGTCCTTTCTACTTTATCTTTTCGCTAAGTCAAGAAAGTCTTTGTGTAATATACAACATCCTCTTTCATGTTGGGTTAGAAGTACTAATGTTGGATGAGCATTAAAGTCCTTTCCCATTCAAATTGGCTCACCCACAATGTATCTTGATATTCTTACATCAAGTTGTCCACTTTAGGTACATATATCTTCCTTCCCTTGGACATGATCGACCCATCCTCGATCCAAATGCGTTCGATCAACTACTTGATAGCTCTGTCAGCGGGTCCTTGTCCAACCCATTCTTGATTAATTCTTCTAGGGACGACAACATTTCATTAGCTGATAAGTGGGCCAATTTTCAAAGACTTGCAAAGTTAGCAATTTGAATCAATCATCCTCATCTTGATTTGTCTTTCCATTTCTATGCTTTATCACCAAATCAAATTCAGCTAAAAACTTTTGCCATCAATCCTATTTTGCTGCCAGCTTCGGTTGGGTCCTGCTGCAATGTTATCATCCGTATGATAAACTGAGCCCCGATAAGTAATGCCTCTATAATCATAGGCAATGAATAATCGCCAACAACTCTTTTTTTCAGGAAGTATATTTTATTTCCATATTTTTCAAGTTATAACTTTCATAAGTAATTGGCTAACACTCTTACACGAATACCCCTCCTAAGGCAATGTCTAAAGCGTCAACATGCACTTCAAGAGCAATTTGATATATCAGTCACCACGTCAAAATGACATATCAGCTTTAGAAAATATCATATTTCTTTCCTTGTTTTTTACTTCCATTTCATATGCTTCCACTATATTAATATGTAATTATGGTAATCAGGACCACATTTCTAATAGAGACAAAAAATAATAGAGGTGTGCATTGATGGGGATGAAGGCTAGTATGGAGTGGAGACCCGCTTGATTGAGCTTTTATCACGCTTGAGAAAGAGATGGTGGCACATATCTTTTGAAAAACAAAATAGTAGAAGCCTTTTACCATTTTTCAGAGGTGGTAATTAATTTAAAAAAAACCATATTATCATCATGTATCACGCCTTTATCCTACGAGCATGGTAATGAGTGTTACTTATTACCGCGCTTTGTCTTATGAAGTGTGGTGATAGGTATAAGATATCAATTACCATGCCTTTTGTATTATTTACCATACTTTATTCTAAGAAGCGTGATAAAAAGTTCAAACGTGGTAAAAGTAAAAATTTGTAGTAGTGATCTAGCAAGGCTTTTTGAATCTTTTAAAATTTTCAAACCAAGTCATCTTACTAAAGCACAAAAATGCATCAAAATATTTATGGAATTAATTCACTAAAATGAAGTAGTAAATATCTTGAAAAGCTCATATTTTTTACAAAATTTCAGATAATATCATTGCTGTGAGATTTTGACTCAAAGAAAAATAATATGTATAAATAAAAAAACACTCAAGACTCTATTAACACTAAAGTTATGATTTGCCGACCCAACACTAAAAATCAGCTGCGTCCTCACAGTTCATAAGTAAAAATCATTGTGAAAGAAGATGAGCTAGCACGGAAAGAAAAAATCTGAAAATCACTCTGACCAAACTGGTCTCCTTACCTGTGCGTTGACTGATCAAGCCATGCGCATGGTGTCTTCTTCTTTGCAACGGCTTTGCTGGATTTCTTCTTTGAGCTCCATTAATTGAGGCGTGCTCACGGTAAGTAAAAACTTGCATGCAGGTCACCGATGAAATTTTAAAGAATTGACGTATTTCCAATAAAAAAAACCTAAATCGTAGTGTTAAGGACTCAGAAAAATTTAATGTTAGTGTTTAATCATGATAAAAATAAAAATAGAATTTAAATTATCTAATCCAAAACATGCCAAACATCAAGTCAATTGTCAAGTTAAATGTGCATGATATTATAGGAGACTAATGGTGTGCCATGTTAAAGCGTAATCTCGTAGTTCTATGCTGGTGGGTCAGCTGGCGCCTTTCCGCGGCCATGTAGCACTTGTCTCAATAGCTCCTGGGTCCGCCTTTGCTCCTCTGCTACAGTGTGCATTGCGGATACCACCTCTCTTAGATGGGTGTCTTGGCTTGCCATCAGATTTCTCATATAGCCTTGCTCCGAATCAATTGCATCCACTTTTTGTAGAGCTCCTTATAGTCGAGCGGCAAGTCAAAACCTTCATGTGGAGGCTAATAGTGCAGCAAATTGAGCTTTGGATATTCTCGGATGGCCGTGCTGCTCTTGAGATCCCTTAGACTCCTCCTCAGCTACAAGTAACTCCTGATGAAAGGCTGAATCCATATGATTCACCCAAACCGGCCAACTGGTTCTCAAAATTCTAATAGCTCTCATCCTCTTGAATAATGCATGGTTCAAATTAGCTGGAGTAAGTGTCTCGTGATCTCTCTTAGATGGCATAGGTAGTGTTCCAAGACTCTGAAGGATGTGAGTAACCTTATCTCTGCACACTATCGGTCCGGGTTAGCCCAAATGGTCTTAAAATGCATGCACATGTAGTGGGCAAAATTAGGTACCCTACCTTGGCTACAACACATGTTGATGAGTAGTTCTAGACACTGAATCTTATCTCTCCATTTGTCTCTTACTAGAATTATTCCTCCCTCCCATCACCTTCTAGATGTAGAAAAGGGCGGGATCCTTTAAGTGTGTGGCTAAGGTCTCACTAGGCTTGAACATTTATGTAGGATCAATGTTGATCTCTCTCAAGAGCCCATGCAACTCACTAATAAGCAAGTTATTTATTCTTACTACATTGCCTAGTGGCCAGTGAAACATCTCTCTTATATGATCCAAGAAGAGTGTGATGGTCATAACTCCCATTGTGAACTTAAGGTGTGAAGTTTATTCTCGAATCACATAGGCACAAGTAGCTAGCAACTTCCCTATAGCTTGACTATCTATGTGGGAGTTGAAATTGAGCATGTGATACTATACCATGGCATGTGTGAGATATTAATTAAACTCGTTTTAGCAATCCTAACTCGAGCAAGAATTACCGAGCCACATAGAGGCTCGACATTCAGGACCTCATCGGAAACTTTTCAGTGTATTACTCTACAATTAGCTCTCTTGGTGCCATCTTGGTCGGTTAAAGAGGGTCTGAAATTTTCTTCTCAAGCTGCATGGTCGGGATCTTCTCCTCGGGCGCAGTGAATGTGCACGATAACTACAGGCTAGAGCTTCATGGTGCGGCTGTAGTTGGCTGCTTGTGAGTTTGGGCTACCTTTTATAAGCGGCAACTGATTGATTAATATGAGGGGAGTATACGGTTATGATTGCGGCAATGATGAAGGATCGTTGACTCGCGTGTGGTGGTCTCCTCTACCGCATGCTCGTTCTCAATTTTTTCCTTTTGCCGGTCAAATTCAGTCCAACATGTGACTGACCATTTAAATCCAGACCTGCCGCCACGCATGTGTCACACGTGTAAAACTCTTCATCTTCTGTGTGGGCCAATATTTCTTGGTTGCTGCTGACCAAGATGATCGCAAGCGCGACACCACCCTGTCTTGCGCCTGCATCACAGATTAGTTGTACAACTTCACATTTGAACTTGACATTATTATTGCATTATACCAGACTAATAAAACTTAGAAAAAATAACTAAAGTAAGAATAAAAATAAGTGCACAAATTAAAAATTAAGTTGCATCCCGACAAGCGCCCATATTTAACGTCTTAGACTTGATGATACCTTTGCTTTGATCATAGTGGCCTGCTCTTGAGGATGTCCGTGTTCTTAAGGGCATTTTCTTTCCTCTTCCCATGCCCTTGTTTTTATAAGATTTGAAATTTTGTCTAGATATTCGAGTTTCACCTTATAATAGTTCTTGGATTTTTCCTTGGGACGTTTCTTGAACTTTCTAGGTTTATCCTTTTTGCTTCTCTGAATATGTAGATGCTGGACAACAGGCACAAGGTCTCTTCAGATTTTACAATATGCTTTCCATTTCAGCTAGTTTCAGCCTTGATTTCATCCTTACAGTACCTTGACTTTTGAATAAGTGTTGTCTGCAAATATGAATAAAAAACACATCAAATTATCAAGCTCATGTGCATTATGTTCATCCTTACCTGGTAGGATCAGTGTAGAGTCAAATGGCACATGACACTCATTAATCAAGATAACTCATTTTAAGGCATTTTATGGATGACCTCTATCTTCAGCCCGTGACTATGTACCAGACACTACCAACATTACAAACTTAGACAAGCTTCTCGCAAGCCTTTTTTGTATGCTCAAGTCATTACAAGAAAATATCTGACACGCTCAACAACGAATGAATCATCCAGCTGATTAAAAGTGCAGTGAGAAGCAGTTTGATGCGAGCAATTAGGTGTATGTGAAGCTCCAGTCTTTTCGCCAATCCACAACAATGTAATAACTCTCTAGCAAACCGGCTAAAAGATACTTTGGACCATTACAGATTGTCTCTCGTGTTGGTTCGCTGACCCACAAGCTTGTTATTCCTCATAGTTGTTGCATCTACAACGTATTCCACGTCCCATTACTAAAACGTTGTTTGGGAAGCCAAACCAGCTGCCCCGTCGATCTTCTGCATACCTTCTTACAAAGATCGATAAAAACATAACCCCACAAATTACTGAAGTTTTACACACTTTAGAAAATTGGCAAACCAATAAACTAATTCCTCATCTCTTGGACCTGACAACCAGCCTAAGATGCCAGTTTGGAAGATGTACAACAGTTTTGTCAAGATTTTCCAGACTTCGACCTTGAGGAGAAGGTTGGAATGGATGGGGAGGGTAAAATGGAACAGGTGGGAAGGGGAGTACGAAAGAAGACATGCTCCAGCAGGTACCTAAGCAAACGTTTTGTGAGTAAGTAACATATTTGGATGGTGACAGCTTTTTAAATGTGCAGGAAAAAGAAAGAATGTGTTAGTTTGTTAGCCTTGAGATTTGTATTGGGGACACTGTATATACATCTAAGAAAGACATTAAGAAACAAGAAGAATTCAACTCTTACCTCATCTCCTTTCACATTTCCTGCATCTCCTCCCTCATTCTTGTAACATTTTCTGCTGTCTTCCTAACTCTTTTCCATCAGACCACCTCGTTTAATGAGACTATTCTTGATCTGAATTAGAGATTCTTAAGCCTCCAGAGGACGTAACTATAAGCTTATCTATCTTTTATCCTCAGGCGCATTTCTATCCATGCGTGAATGTCAAGAAACTAGTAACTTTAAAATTTCTTTTAATTTCTTGTTGCTGCTGATTCTAATTGCAAGTTATGCTGCCTGTCTGATCCGTGACTCTTTAGCATGCATAGTTTTTAATTATTGAGTTATTAAATGAGCTTATGATTTGTGAAGATTAATGGATGGATGATTTAATGTTGATAATAATGTATGAAGTTCTATATATGAATGGCAGCCTAACCGGTTCACTTCTTTATTGAGTTATGCACAATAATGATTTATTATGCAAGTGATATTGGCTTAACTTTGAAAGGTTGGGAATGTGTTAACATTTATAATGTGTTTTCAACAGCTATTTGTATATTCAAGGCCTTACTTTTGTACTTGTCCATTTATTGTACCTAGTGTTGGAAAAAAATGGATTTGGCTATCCCAATTGGGATAATGCTCTGCCCACACATCGAGGTCGGAATGGGGTCGGGTGTTTTCACGTTGAACCCTAGTGCCCGGTTTGTCTTGATTTCCGATTGATGAACAAGAAGGAAAAAGGAACTCTTGGATTTTCTGACTCGCCCCCGACCCTTAACGTGGTGGAAGTCATCAGTTCGAGCCTGATTATCCCTAAACCCAATGGAAGTAAACATGTAAAAAATACGAGGAAAAAAATTAGAATAAAAATACGGATAACTTGCCACCAACATTTTAGGTAGACGCTCGTAAGGGGCCATAAACATACAACATATCTGAAGTTAGGGGCGGATCCAGAAAAACTATTAAGAGGGGTTAATTATCAAAAATTACAATATGCTATGTATATACTGTATATTTTTTAATTTTAGCCGGGTCATTTGACCCAATTGCTATAACCATGGATCCGCCACTGTCTAAAGTTTTAGGCCAAATAAGACTCACGCTAGGGTACATGCAAAATTCAAGAAACCCTGTTATTCTAGTTAGTATTCCGGCCTTTGATTTAGGAAAAAATTGAGGAAAAGAAAAATTTAAGAAAAAAAAATCCTTAACTTGGTATATGGGAAGTTAAAAGTGAGAAAATCGGATGGAAAATGATATGAAAAATTTTAACAAAATAAAGGGTGTTTGAACACTCTCTTATATTTTTCACTCCTAACCAAATAAAGAAAAATGAGATGAATTCTTTGATTTCACTTTCTATCAAATTTTACTAAAATCAAATATTCCCCAAACCAAACACAGTCTAAAGGTAGATTTGGGTTGCAGGTAATGTGTTATTGTTGATTGAAAACCTGCAACTAGAGATTTTTTTTCACTATCATCAATGCAACATTTGATCCACCCAAACATTGGTTGCTGGATCAAGCAAATTGACCCGTAATTAATTCCACATAGAAAAAGAGAAAAAAAAATTAAAGACGCCCCGACCAGAGCCCTTGAGATTCACATCTTTTATTAGTATACTCGGTGTGATGGTACTCAGATGGCCTGATGAGGACAACCCATACACAAGTTTGCGCAAACCTCATCCATCACATACAATACTCAGCGGCAGCCTCAGGAAAACCTGTTGGGGTCTTTCCCTAATGCAGTTGCTCGCTACGCTTTGTGACTCCTGGCCAGTTCCTCTACATCAAGTTCGACCTCTAGCACAGGAGCATCCTTCCGCATGCTGAAGGAACTGATCAATGCAGCAAATATTTAGGGAATCAATTCATTCAGTTTACAAGGTCTGGTATGTATAATGAAAACAGAAGCTTTTTATTCTTCACCACACATCCTCACCTGTTCACAACAGGCCCATGATCAACTGCACTCCGCAAACAATAAATGACTCGTCCAACAATATCACTCATGGGAACTGGACCAAATATGCGACTGTCATTAGCTTCCTGCCAAAGCGTAACACAATATCAAACCTTAAACAGTACAAAGAAAAAGTTCCCTATAGGCATCATTCTTTGACAAGACCCCTCACAGCCTCACCTTAGGCTTCAGAGCCTCATTGTCAGCCATCACCCAACACTCATCCTTATCCAATACAAAAGGTTCTTCCTTTTCATCCTTTGACACCATTTCATAACCTTCGACTGCAGCCAGTCTCCTAACAAGATAATCTTCAGTCTTTTCAGGGTCCTTTAGCACAACAACGTCACCAACAAAAACTTGCCTATCAAAAAAAATTAGAGAAATGAACTTTTATCCCCTCCAAACAAAAATTGGAAAAGTTGAGATTCATAATAGTTGATAGAAAAGGAATATAATGAAAAGCATCAAGCTTATCATAATACACAATCTATTTGCTTCTCAAGTGAATCAATCAGGCTCATCTTTCTACAAATTTACCGTAGAATTAGAAATGGAATGCTCCATTAAGCTCTACACGCCATGGAGTATGGCCTTTTAAAAGAGACCAATTACTAATGAAAAAAGTAAATCAAAGATGACCTACTAAGTTAACACTCATCACAATTCATACAATCTGCCACAAACCCAACAGTCCAAACCGTTTGTAGGATAAAAACATGACTCTAAACACACTAGATATAATGTGTGATTTTCCGCAAAAATATCAACATTGTGGTATGTAACACCATTTTTTCATGTATAGTGTGATCTTTCAGCTGTGCTACATGACACAATATGCGCAACTGTTACAATTTATGATTCAGTTAGGTGAAAAGTATAAAGCATCACTTTTACATTCTGTTGCGTATCCACCAAGAAACAAATCTTTTTAAAATTATATGAATGCTTCCCCATCTTAGAGTTTGATTATCAAGGAACAACTAAATGTTATTACAAAAATTGAGTAAATTTCTGTCACAGTCCCTCCCTGCATACAGAGGTGATCAACCCAAATTCTTGATCACCAGCTAACTCATGTTATTTTCTTATCAGCTGAACAAATTCCATCTTGATTATAGCAAATTTTAGCAGTTGATCCTCAAAGCGCGCACAGTTTCCAGGAAAGCACGGTAGACAGTCAACCACAACTTAGTGAAGCAAGTAGAAATTACACCACCCCAATCACTATGATACATAAGTTGGATTGCTGAAGAAGATCTATATAAGCACAAGCTGCTTCAAAGCTTGAGTTGTTCTTAAAATAGTTACAGACAGAATTAGTGCAAGCAAAAACCAAATGATGACGGCCAAACACATGATGTTAGCTATCTTTTCCTTCACTTGGATAGTTAATTGCCTTCTTAACCATGGCGACTTCCTGGGTGCCACCCTGATATGGGAGGCTTTATAAATGTTTCTTCTTGATCACCATGTCTTGTGCAATGCATTAAAGAAGGAACGTTGGTTGACCATATGAGTTTTTTCACTGTTATGGTAGAACGTGGTTTGGGAAATAATTTACAAAATGATTATATAGCTAAGAAGACTTTCCATGATTTGTTTGTTCGTATACTGAGCAATGATTATACGTGGACATCTCAGGGGATTTTTATTAGTTAGTTTCTAGCAGGGATGGCAGTGAATTTTTGTCAATGGCTGGGAACAAACTTGTTTTATCACGAGCCCTTAGGTATAACACCATATTTGTATAGCTTCTCTAGATAAGCAGTAGCTAACGTATGCCAAGAACAGTAAGTAATACCTAAATGTAAAATGTGTACAAAATACAAAAAGATTATGTATAAGGAATACATAATAAGCGATTAAGTAGGAGAATTTATATCCTGGTGTGAGAAGATAAGATTGTGTCCATGAATCAAAACATTCACGAATTATGCAGATGAGAAAAGGAAAAGTGTACTCTACTTTGGATCGACGGCTGGTAGCTTACGAACAAGAAGTGTACTGCCTTGTGTTCCCAGTGCAGGGGCCATCTCATTTCCTTTATTCCAATGCAAGTATGTCAACTTGCCCTGGAAAGTGTTTTTCCATACAACATCGAACAGCTCTCTATCAGTGAGGTGACCTTTTTTAGAGCTCTGCAATGAAAGTGACACTGTTGTTTAGGAGTAAATAATGAACAGTTTCAGAAAAGATATGATGAACTACACAAAAAAAAAAAATTAAAATTTAAACGGTGAAAAAAAACATGATGAACTTCTGAACATAAGAGTTTAGACTTAAGATCCATTCAACCCTTTGAGATGCAATAACTTCTTACAGTATTAAATGAAATTTCGGCGCGTCACTAATTTCAGACCTATGGCTCAATCTACCAAAAATAACACCAATTTTGACTTGTAAGACTCCCTTAAGATTTACAGCTTCAACAGTAATAGGAAGGGCAGGTTTTCATATTTCATTACACACTCACCACTTTGGTTCGTATATAATAGAAGACCAATTTCTTTTTTTGGAAAACTTTCCACCCAAATGCACACAAACATTAAACTGAGGTTCATTCCCTAAGAACAAGAAGGCCCCATAAGCTACATGTGGGTGTATCATCATACCTTCTGTCGTCATTCATCTAAGATACCAAACAATCCATACTATAACACCACCCAATCCATCCAAACATTAATCATCTACACTCACAAATGAGAAAGTAAAATGTTCCAATGTCAAGAGTTCCCACAAAATGCTGCCAATTTTTTATCCCGAAATGGAAAAAAAAAATCACATCCAACTGAAACCACTGCCGCAAACCAAAATGCAAATTAGGGCTGTCAATTTTTTTTACAAAAAAGAATTCTGATAATCGATTATTTCCAAAACAAAATGCAAATTCAAGTCTAGAAAAAGAAACGAGGAGAAAGTAATTGAATAAATCGAAATATCAATCAGTGAGAGATGATCAATACATGGGAGATGAATTAGGGTTCGGAACCTTCATGGCGAGTATCACGGAATACTCCAACTTGTGCCCTATGTATCGAAACCATGTCGGCAGTGAAACCATCGGAGACTTGTCAGCTCTACTCGACCCAATGCGGTAAGCTGTCTCACTTACGGTTACGACAACAACAAACGACTGCAGTGCATCTTTAAACCTCAGAAACCCCTCCTCTACTTTACGGTACGTCCCAACCAAACACGCCCTTATAAATTAGTTTGATATTTTCAGTAAAATTTTCTTTGCCAAAAAAAAAAAACTAGAACTTTTTTGGTATAAAGCTATTAAAGGGTGCTCATATTATCACCATATAAAAGAACCATAAAAACTTTCTCTACAACTAATTAACTTATTCTCATTTACTTAATTTTTTTTTACTTTCATTGATGTAGATAAAATGTTCAATTCAAAATAAAAGTGAAATGTATCATTTCACAAATAGGTAGATTAGTGACGATTTTTATCCTTAAAAGAGACAGATGTTACTATTTATTTTACTATTTTATCAATTTTGCACGGTAAGCCTGACTACAAATTAATCTGTCATTTTACCTCCCATGAGATCTGAGTCAACTATTAATGTTGTATTCTAGTATGCACACTCTCGTGTCGGGAATAAAGGAATAAAACTCAAGTGAACTACTCGTCTCGTACTTCACTCATGTGAGTACTATTCATTAGGAGTGAGATTATTTGGCACGAGTGTTCCACATGGGTCAGTAATTTTATCACTTGCTTTTCAATTATGTAAATAGATTTGTGCAATAATTATCTTTTTAAAACACATGATAAAATACAAAAGGCTTCAAGGATTTTCCAATGCAAATAGAAGAAGACCCATTAAAGCTTAAGAGACATGTGTGCTTTTGGACCTTCAAAAGAGAATTTTGTTAAGCTTTAGAGTAAAATAGAAGTTTTTCTTACTCATAGATTAGATTCATACTCTATAATGTTATACTCACTATGAAGAATCAATAGTTGATTGGACTAAATTTTGCTCATGTTAAGACTCCATATCTTAACTATTTGAATCATTTTCACGTATTTTATTATCGTTTATGTGTGTTTCGTGCTCTTTTAGGCTAAAAAGTTAACAAGAGGAGCGTGAAGCGAAAGGAAGCTACAATGAGAAAAAAAAAGGCCAAAATAGGGTCAAAATGGTGAAAATCAGGCCATACTCGACCGAATACACAATTACAACGGGATTATACTTGACCGAGTATGAATTTTTAAAAAGGAGTATACTCGACCAAATATGATGATCCATTGAAGGTTACTCAATAATTGTGAAATTTTTGAAGGAGATACTCAACCAAGTATGGCCATACGATAATTATCATTTGAGAACTTGAAGTGAAGTGGCACATCATAATGGAGACCCTCCACTTGCAAACCCTTAGATCCCTTATCCAATTCTATATTAAGAGCTTTTGCCCCTCATTATAATCATTCACGTCTCATTCTCCATCCATTGCTTACTTCTCTCCACTTCTATGTAGATTAATATAGCTTAGTCTAGCTTAGTTTTGTAGTTTAGAACTTGATAATATCACTCGACTTTCTTGATAACCTCCAATTCTTACCTTCAGTTGTCAAGTCCATCAACTACAAGTGGATCATACTATTAACCACCTCTGATTTTCGCTTGCGTTGGCTAAGAGCATGACTAAGGAGAGTGATAGAGCCTAGATTCTTTTATTACATATATATTTTGCTCACTTATAAGAGCATGTTAATTTTAAGATAAGACATGCTAACATGTAAATAAAAGAGACTACATCACAAATGTGATAAGAAAAAACTTTTGTAAATGAAACATGGATAGAGTAAGAGTATAAAATTTTGGAATCCGTAGATCTATTGAAAAAAAGGCTTGGTTGGAAGCCATGATCGAGTTCTTTCACAAAGCTAGATATAATTTTGAAAATAAGTGTAGAGAGAGATACTCTTCCTTAACTTGCTTGAACTTCATTTGGATCTCCTTGAATGTCTTTTTTTGTGTAGTGGAATGCTCTATTTATACCGGTGGGAATGAGAGGGAAAAAAGGGGATCATTGGAAATTGAAAAGAGTAAGGTTTTCTCCAAGAATCCTCTTAACTTCTTAATCGGGTGAATGAAATCATTATGGAATTCCTTACTTAGGCCGAGTGAGCTGTACCCGGTCGAGTAAGGTGAAACACATTTTCTCTACTTGACCAAATAGATGCGATAAATGCTATATTCAGTTGAGTGATACCAATACTAAATTCTCCACTCAACTGAGTGTCGGTCCGAGAGAAGTGCATTAAATGCTTACTCGAGCCGCATGAATTTCTTTACATTTTTGTCTCCTGGCCGAGTGAAGCGCCATAAATGGCCCTCACTCGGACCGAGTAAGAAAATGAGTATCTAAAATAAATTAATAGTTAAAACAAAATTAAATTATATTATTAAATCACTTAAGGTCAATTATTTGTAACATATAAATTAATAGTTAAACTTGCATCTAAATATCTTAAACAAGAAATAATGATAATTTGGTAAAAGCAATTTAACCTTTTGTTTTATTTTAAAATATATTAGAACTTGATAAATCTTAAATTCTAAAATTTAAGTATCATTGTCACCCTACAAATAAATTAATCAACTTAGTTAAGGTACACACATTATCATCATTTAATTTTAAATTTAAAAATTAGATATATAATTATCTGTTATTTCTTATATATGTAGTTAAATAATCTTAGAGCGTATATGGTGTAAATGATTACAAAATAAATCGTCTTATAATAAAACTTTATGTAAATATTAATATATACATATAGGTGAGAGTGAATTAGATACTATTTTATTACGAAAAATCAACATAATTGAGTTAGTCATATAAATTTAATAATAATATTCTTAAAAGGTTTTTTCTCCATAGTCAAAAAATTTTTACACATATAAAAATTGAAATACATAAATATATTGAAAATTGGGCATTTATCCAAAACAACCAAGCTCGTTTTATGTGATACAAAATCAGATTGTTTGTAACAAAATCAGGTGGTTTTAAAAAATAATCGTCATCATATATTGTCATGTGTTATGTAAAATTCAAGTAATATAATTAATTAATCTAAGTTACATGTATTGAATAATGAATAAATCAACTAAAATTAAAACTATGTAGTTTTTGTTTCACTGTTTTTTACTTGGCATGATTGAATCTAAATTTTTGAAAATTTAAATGTTTTTAAGAGATTTTGATCCCAAACAGTCAAAGTATTCACTACAAAGGTAAACAATGCAGTTTTATATTTATTAATTAATCTCTATCTAACTCGTGATTTATTTAAATAAAAGGGAAAAAGCCCAAAAAGGACCCTGAACTATCACCGCTTACCCAATTGCGGTCCGAACTAACACGATAAAAAAGGGTGAAATGAAAATAAATTGGACTGATTTTCTAAAATAAAATTTACTATTACATTCTAAAACTAATATTATTATAAGACTTAGATTTGTGTGTGAAAATTACGTCATTTGGTTATCAAAAGACGTTGTTTCATTTATTTGCGCAAAACAATATAATTTATTTTGATAACCAAACAACGTAATTTTTCGCACACAAATTTAAGTCTTATAATAATATTGATTTATGAATGAAACGGTAAATTTTATTTTATAAAATCAGTCCAATTTTTTTTGTCGCACCTTTTTTTGAAAATCATGATAGTTACGACCGCAATTAGGTAAGTGGTGATAGTTCAGGGTCAATTTTAGATTTTATCCTAAATAAAATTTATAATATTTTACGTAAAACCACCCTTATTTTATGTGTAATCTATCTGACTGTAAACCTATATCGTTACTCTGGATATGAATTTTTTGTAAAAAGAAAACTCCAATACATAAATCATTTAAAATAGTGCCCGTGCATTCCACCAGGAAATTATAATTAGTTTTGAATAAAATTTGATGATGATATATTATTATTCATAAAACATTGAGTAACTGACACCTGGATTACGTTTAGACAGAGGATGTTTAACTTGCGCAAAAAAAATGAAACAGAGAGCGAGGGTATAACATAAACCGCAGCCAAACAGCACCATTCATTCATTCATTCTATGAAACAGAGAGGAGAGCGAGGGTATAACATAAACCGCAGCCAAACAGCCCTATTCATTCATTCTATGAAACAGAGAGCGAGGGTATAACATAAACCGCAGCCAAACAGCCCCTACGCAACGAAAGCTTCCATTCATTCATTTTATTCTATTCTGAAACATCATCATATTTAGGTTTTAACAGCGCCCAGATTCTTAAACCCCTCCTCCAAGTTTCAGTCCCTCGCCCATGGCTACCCGGAAGCTGCTTCGGGATTCGCTGCTTTATCGGCGACCTCTCTATTCTCAGCTCAAAGGGTCTCATTCGGTAAGCAAGCACCGCCTCATTCTCAAGTAAATGTCTATCTGTTCTTGTTCAATTGGAAATTCAAGTTGTCTTCTTTTCTGATTTCCAGATCTCCCGGACGAATACCAGGTGGCTGGGGTTAAACCCATCTTCGGAATTACGCAGTTTCAGCGTTTTCAATGATTTTTCTAACAAGGTTAAAGGCGAAGCCACCAGGTCAGACTCTTTTTCTATTTGTAATTTTGAATTTTTTTCAGTGCCACCACCTCATGAGATTAGACTGTTGGCATCCTTTGATGTTTGTGCTAAGTGAAAGCTGTTTACATTCATCTTGATACTTCACTCATTTTAGTGTAGTGGGACAGAAGTCTCATCACCAGGATGTCATTCATTTTTGGGTAAGCAATTTTGTAACTTAGTGATTTTATCTGTCTTTTGGTTGTAGCAATTCGGAGTTTCAGCAGTCAGTTAAGGAACTGAAACAGAAGGCTGAAGAGTTAAGAGGGGTTAAGGAGGATTTGAAAGTTAGGTAATTTTTGTGTGTGCATGTTACTGCCTCTTAAACGAATTGTAGATAGAATTATTTTTAAGGATGAGGCGTACCGCCTTGTATGTCAAGGCTGTTAAGACAGTCCGTTTAGAGACTCAGATTTCGAATCGCCAATGCAGAACGAAGCAGACAACCGAGCATCTGTATAAGAAAGTGGATGGTGTCTGGACGGAGGGAGAAGCTGTAGCCAAAAAGGTTTCGCTTTTCTTCTTTTTTTGTTTAATGCAATGTCATTAATGAGATTTGCTTTTATCTCAACGCCTAGAATCTTGAGTAACGGCTTTCCGTTTGAAATAAAGACATTACTATCAAGTTTAATTTGTTAAGTGAATTGTAGGTATCTGCGACTGTTAAAGAGAAACTTTCTGCTGCAACTGAGGAGGTGAGTTTTGCTCCCTACCCTTACCATGAGAAATTCTTAGATGGACATGTCTATCATCCTTATATTTCGTACTAGAATCATGAGATCTTTGAAGTCAAACAATAGTCTGATGATATATCATGATTTCATTGGATATGTCCACCATTAGGATGAGGTTTCTCACCGTACCTCATTAAAAATTTTAACAAATAATTACTCCTTATAACTAAACAACACGGTTTCATTGTAGGTGAAAGAGTCTTTTAAAAATAGAAAACCCGAGCATTCAGAATCGACAAGCGGCTCATCCAACTGTGATGCTGAAGGAAAAAGCAATTCAACATCTGAGGATTTCAAAAATTATCAAGCTGGTTTTAATGATAATGCAGAAACCGTCTTTGGAAAACTTCGTTCTGCTGCATCTGTTGCTTCATCCAAGCTTTCTTCGGGTTATCAGAGCTTGAGAGAAGCAAAAGTGGTCGATATTGCTAAGAAAGGGTATGGTATAGTCAAGGATGAATTAACTGGTAATCCGAGTAAGAGAAAGCACATCCAGCATGATATGCCATCACCTTCGACTGTGGAAAGAAGTACTCGGACTGATGTGGTTTTAGTACCTTCGAAGCAATCCAGACTTAGTAAGAAGTGGGAGGCTATCAAAGAAAAGGTCAGAAAGTGTTTTTTTCCATTTTCCAAACTTTATTTCCTTTTGTGTTCTGAAATTTCTCTCCTTATAGATGCGAAGTCATCCGTTGTTTAAACGTGTCAGTGAACCTGTTGTCACCAAAAGTCAAGAGGTACATTCTGGTATCCAGTTACGTCTTTGGAGTTGCTCCTATTGATAAATTTTGAAAGACAGTTCGACAAGTTTTGAAATTTATGCCTTTTGGTTTGATTTGGTAGATTGTAGAGGATTTGAGGGATACTTGGGAGACCTCAGATCACCCTGTTGTGCACAAAATACAGGAGTATGTATTCTGAATTTGACTTTTTTAAGTGCAGTTTGTAAGTGTAAATCCCTTGAAATATGATTTTCCTGACAAGTGTTGTGGTTACTTCTATAGTTTAAATGAAACAATCTTTGGAGAGACACATGCTGCAATATCCTTTAAGGAAATACGTCGCCGGGATCCGTATGACAATATCTTTGGTGTTTCCTTCCTTATGTCAAGATCAGTCAATAATTGTCTCACATGTAAATATTTTCCTTGCTCAGAAACTTTTCTTTGCCGGACTTTGTGGCAGAAGTTCAGGATGTAATCAAGCCGGTTCTTATCGCATACATGAAGGTATTACTTCTATAATTGTAATTTATTTCTTTCAATTATGGTTGAGTAATTACTCAGCCAATTAATTCGTAAGGAGTATTGGATCTGGGTTTTCAGATAGATCAGAATTCATTATTCACTCCAATGATTTTGTTCCATGTGTGCAGGGGGATGCTGAAACATTGAAGAAGTACTGCAGCTCTGAAGTGATTGAGCGATGTAAAGCAGAACACAAGGCATATCAGAGCCAGGGAATTTTTTTTGACAACAAGGTATGATATCCTCCTGGTCTTGCTCAGAAGTTAGATCACAAAAAAATTGCCTTTCAGTTAATCTCACCTTGATGTAATGTACAAATGTTAAATAAGAGAATTTCAAAATTTTATACATCTGTGTGATGGATTGTACAAATTTTAATGAAAAAGCTGTGTGACAGAAAACTGATGTAAAAGAATGTTAATCTCACCTTGACCCTAAAAGGATTTTATTTTATGCAAATAATAGTAATAATAATTATAATAATAAATAAATAAATAATAGTGAGTTGTCATTACAATTTGAGCTTTGTTTTCATTTGCTACAAAATGTCAAAGTTGTACTTGATATCAATTATCATCACCATATCAATGTTTATCTGTTATATGGGTGGTTGGAGGTGATAGCTCTAAAAGTTGGCCAACATGGTTTCTTCTTTAATCTTGATCAGATTCTTCATATATCAGAAGTTGAAGTTAGGGAGACAAAAATGATGGGTTCCTCACCCATTATAATCGTAGTGGTATGAACTTTATGAAGACATCTGTTTCCATTCAGGCAATATTTTTCTCTTGTTATTTTCTACCAAAACCAGCTATTGACATAAGCAATATTGTTCAAAATTGGCAGTTCCAAACACAGCAAGTATACTGTATACGTGATAGGGATGGCGCAATCAAAGAAGGAGGGAAGGTGAACTCATGCAGTAGTTTTCGCTATTATTTTAGCTATGAGGAGATTACTAACTGAATCTTGTGTTTCTTTCATCAGGACACCATCCACACTGTGTTCTACGCGTGGGCTATGCAGCAAGTGGATCCAGAGGAACTTGGAGAAGGTGCATACTTTCCGATCTGGCGGTTGAGAGAGATGCAGCAACTTGGCATTCAGGCTCTCATATAAAATTATCTCAGACCTAACATCCGTGATGTTGTATTGTCTGCGTCTTCTAATCTGGGTTTTGCCAGTGACCTCCAGAGGAAGATGTTTCTGATTAAATTTTGTCCAAATAAAATGTTCGATTCTCCCCTAGAAGTTGGTAGGTCTATTCAATTATAAGTGAAAACTACAGAAAAATGCACCATTATCCGGTCATGTCATTTTCCATGTGCTCTTGTGCAGAACTGTGATTGCAACTTTAATCCAGCCATTGCAGCAAAGTGTAATGCTTTTATCAGACATTCATTTTCCAACTCATTCTGATCTCCCAATCTGGCCGCCATTGAAAACTGACCACAAGAAAATGTTCATAGATAATAGATGGGAGGATCATGAGTATACTAACAGCAACAACAACCTAAGCAGTATTTGAACAGGTTGATTAGGATGTTGAATTTCGAAAAGAGGCCAGCTTATCGAAATTGGAGGCATGCACATAAACTTATGTCTATTCGCCACTTGATTAATTGCTTGATTAATTGGTAGTGGCCCTAGCCTTAACAATTAAATCAGCTGTTGAATATTTGCAAGATAACATAGGTTATCAGACTATGCTATTGAACAAAATTCACAAGATTAAAACTCAGTAAATATATTCCAGATCCTCAGGCACTAGAAGGAAGATGCACGCCTAGCTGCAATCTTGAAGGAGATGTGAAGGGGCGCGCGGTCCGAAGCTATTCTCGGCAGGTGCTCAACCTGTAGCGCCGGGTACGAGCTGAGAAAGTGCCCATGGATGAGGGCCCTGTCTAGCCTGACGCAGACCCTGTCCCTCCCATCCTGGTTGTTCGACCACGTGAAGGGAGCCCCAATGAACCCTGTGTTGGATACGCCTGTCGTTTTCATAAAGGCATTGAATTCATGCATTCCCCCGTCTTTCCCACGCGACCCTCCTTTCTTCTAATAACATTAAAGTCTGCTGCGATCATCCAGGGCATGTTGTCCACAGGCGCCTGCCTGATCAGGTTGCTCTAAAGTCTCCTACGATTTTGCCGACTTCCAAAACCATAGATAATGCTGACCAGAGTCTTCACATTTGTGGATTCGTACGTAACAATGCTAGTAATGCACTGCTTGACATCCTTGACGCTGATGTTAATGGTCTTGGGGTGCCATAGAAGCTAGATGTGCTGATTAACCTCAAATTTATTGTAGTGCACTTCGAAACCCAGGCTAAGCGCCAACTTTTGGAGCGCTGAGCCTCTAGATTTAAGCTCTAAAATATTGATGAAGGAGGAGTTGTGCTGGTGCACTAATTGATTTAGGTGGTTTCTCTCGGAGGTTTTGGCCGCCCCCCTTATGTTCCATATTGTGGAACTAATCATTTGGGCGAGTTGGGGTTGGTTTTTGCAGCCCTGGAGCTGCTAGTCTGGCCTGACTTGCTCTTGATTTTAGTTTTCTTCTTCTTCTCATGTTTGGCCACCGCTGGGCTGGCCGCTTCGTTCTTTTCCCGCTCCTTGCTCTCCACCTGAGCCATCTCTTTCTTGTGTTTTCTAATTTAGTCCCTCGGCTTATGAAGTCCGACCCCTCATCATCGATGTCGCCCATCTGGGTCTGCCTCTCAACCTCCGGATCTGGCTCTCGCTCGAGCGGTAGTTTTGAAAACTCCCACGGGGGGTTCTTGGTGACTACTGACACACGTAAGTGTCTGGGGTGGGATGCCTTTCTCGGACTCTTGGGCTGCTTTGATGTGCTCAAGTGCCTGGGTGCCAGTGTCTCGCTCAAGGTCTCTAGACGGTATTGAGAACCCCTTTTTGATGTAACAACTGAGAATTCTCCCAAAACTCGCCATGTGTCCCATTAGGGTATTTTGAGATTAATTTGTTAGCCAATCAGAAGCTGTCACATGCCCACTACCAACACCCACGAGTTAATCTCTGACGGCCACATGTTCCACTCACTCACTACACATGTTACACACTCTCTCCCTACACAAACTCTTTAATTTTTCTTTTTAATTCTTAAAATCAATTTATGTAATTATTTTGATATTATTTTTGTAATTAAATTTCATAATTATTTATAAAAAATATAAGCTTTAATTTAATATTCTTTTGGATATTTTTTTCAAAAAAGAAAAAAAGCACAAAGCTCAATGTACAAAGAAACAAAGCACAAGTTCAATAATTTGTACATTGGGCATTGAGCTTTGAAATATGAACTTCAAAATACAAACTATGTACTCTTGTTCTTCTTGTTTTACGAAATAAATTAATAACATATCGAAAATGGATCCTAAATTAAATCTTATATTTTTTTACAAATGAATATGAAATAACTCGGTATTGGATACATTCGCATCAAATGGTCACTCTTTGGTATCTATTGTCTTATTTTCGTCTAGCTGACTCTTCTCGGAGATTCGTCAAGCCCTTCTTCGTGATGCTTAGCATACTATTATATATAAACTCTTAGATAAGTTGTCTCTGTAAAAGAGAGAGCTCTCTGAAATCCTACAATGGCGAGGTCCTCCACCAAATCAAATCCACTCATATTTTCAAAAGTAGAACTAGGCATGCCGATGATATCTAATCAAATTTGTCACTCTTACTTTGAGTGCAAAACTTGCAAGATGGCGTTTGTTGACATAGCAAGTATGAAAGAGCATAGCATGAGGCACAAAACTGAAAGGAAGTTTTTTGAAGTTGTTGGATTGAAGTGTATGAAGAAGAAAATATCTTCCCCAAGTTTAAATACGCTCAATTTCACTCTAGCTTTACCTTTTCTGGAGCCAACTGAACCTTGGCTTGAACTGAAGTTGTCTTGTAATGAACCAGTCGAATGTAAAGAAAAGACCGATGACATCGATACAACATTGAAGCTCTGATGACCACTCGCAAGGAGGCTAGGTTATTGGTTGTATGAGTGAGTAAGGAAATGATGCTTTATTTTTTAATTTCTCAAGCTCTGTCGTTCATCCATATGTGATACAAAAGAATCAAATTCCAATCTTTATAATGAAAAATCTTTGATTGAATAATGTTCTTCAATATTCCACTCATCGTTTTTTATTCTGGAAAACTCAATCCTTTAGGATGGGAGAAACTTCGGAGAGGAACGTAACCCATGATCATTTTGTTTTTTTCAATAAAAGTAAGAACTAATGTCAAGAAATTCATAATATGGCTTCCTCGACTCCAATCAAATTTAAAAACTTAAGAGATTAAATAGATCTTTTATTTAAAAATGAAGGTCATTTTATTTAATAGTGAACAGAAAAGTCATATGTGACCGGCATAATAACAGAACGGAGAGTATTTTACAAACGATAAGAAAGAAAACAAAGAAGAAGCCCTATTGAATAGATATTATTTATTTCCACACTTTTTGCAGTGGCCAAAGAGATTCGCTGAAGAACTGGGAAATTTTCCTATCCATTTTCATAACTACAAGACAGTGTTCTCATTAAACTTCCGAGCCATTTTCATATCAAATATTCACATAAAGACCAAGTCACTTGAATGCCCCAAAAAAAAATTTCAATGATCCAAAAGTTTTTGATGATTTTTCTAAATTTTTCGAAGTACCTTTATTTTTCAAGATTTATCCAGTCTACATTGCATTTTAAAATATTTTATATTCTATCTTGTTTTTTAATATAGTAGTTCATAACTATAGTTTTTTCTTTATAATCTCAATTTACAATTGTAATTTACCTGTATGGCTGTTAGGGGTGTACAAAATCCGGTCCGGACTAGAAAATGACCCGAAACCGGACCGGATTGGACCGAAGGATTCCGGTCCGGTCTTTGGTCCATCAATTTTGAGATTTTGGTTTCCCGTCCGGACCGGAATGGACCGGTTTGTTATTTTTTTAGTAAATACTTTTATTTTTATTATAATACTTATATACATATCTTATTCAATATATAAATAAATTTATTTTAAATTCATGCTTTAATCATAATTAGTTATTTTTTTATTAATCCGGTCCAAACCGGTCCGGTCCGATCCAAACTCAGAATTTTTCGGTCGGGTCGAGTACAGCCCGAAACAAATCCGGTTCGGTCTTCAGTCCATAGCATATTTCAATTCTGGTTCCAGTCCAAACCGGTTCCGGTCCGATCCAATTTTTGGACCGGTGAACACCCCTAATGCCTGTTAACTATATCAGACTTGGTCACATGTTCAAAATGCAGTCCACAATTCTAATTTTATTAGAAAAAATAAACAATTTTGAATTACAGGTTGCCCTTAGAGGACATACAATTCTAGATTCTTAAAATTATAGTTGTAAATTATAATTTAATTTTTAAATTGCAGCTTTGTTTAATATGAATACGCGTATTTTCAATGAAACATTATTTCTATATAAAAAATCACAATTTCAAAGCCCGCAATTTCCTTATAGATACACAAATTTCTTCCAGTCTTTCATTCTTCTTCTTCAACGCCTCTCTCTCTTATCTAGTCCTCCAACATATCCTGTAACATCTTCTTTCATCATTGATTTGGTTTTCATTTACTTATTGATAAACTATCAATTTTAGAATTTTATACTACTAAAATTAAGGGATTTATTGTTTGGTGTTAGATAATTTATGTATGAGTGTTTGATATTTTTTATTATAAATTAAGTACATATTTATACTAGTGCTTTTAGGTTCATATTGTGATTCTTTGATTTATTTATGACTTAAATAATTATAAGATTTCGTAATGGCATTGTGAATTTTGCTAAACTTTCTCCATGGAGACTATTTTGAGCTTTATGTGATTTTAGTTGATGCTAGTTTTCATTATGTGTGTGATTTATTACTAGAAATGTGTGTCTCTTTATTTGGTTAGTATAAATTTTAGTTTGTTTAGTTGTTTTTAATTAAACTATATTTTGTAAGATAAGTAGCAATGAATATTAAAAAAAAGTATAAACCTTACCACCAAAAACATGTGTTTTCAGCCTGGTTTTTGGTCAAAAATGGAAGCAAAATTACTAGAAATTTCCATTCTGCCTACTTTCTAGCCAACATGAGCATGATCGGAACGGCGCTGCTAATAAAATTATAAGGTAGGTTTTAAAAATGAATTATTCAGTCCATTATGTATTTAACTCACTCAATTTTTGACCATTCAAGAGTATCATTTAATGGTTTTAACAAGTTTTTATATTTCAGACGTATTTTGAGTCTTCGTATGAACACATGCTAAAAATGAAGTTTTCGAGCAAAGAATGGACAACCTCATATCGAAGAACTGAATGATGCATCTACCGAACGAAGAAACCGCTCGTGCGGGTGACGTGGCAAGGCCAAGCATGTGTCATCAAAAGAAAGGAACCAAAAAGCTGACAGAGCACTTGGCGCACACAAGAGCTAAACGAGTGGAAAGACTCACAAGTGCGCGCGACACGCGCTTTTTTCTGAATTCAAATATGTTCTAACCAAACAAATATTGAGGATCATAACTTACGCGTTTGAAGTCTAATTTAGATCAAACTGCTATAGAAATAGAAGAAAATTATCTATAACTTTCCAAATGGAGTCTTGATCTAAATCTCAACAGATTTCTATTAGCAAAACAATCAATGTCGGTGGAGAAATTATTTCCTAATTTAACCCCAAATCCGAATCTGATTGTATCAGTTAACAAGTCTGTATCTACATTAGTTTCCCTGAATATATTTATCATAGAAGACTTAGCAACTCATGATAGTAATTGTTGCTTAGTCGGGTACACCTTAAGCATATATAAGGAGGTCTCTATCTTCTCTTTGTGTTTGTCATTTGCTTCAACAGTGTGCGATTAGAGCGATCATGGTATCTCGGCCTTGTGAGAGAATAGAGAGTTAACATTATAGTCTGAGCAAAATCAATATAACACCTTTATATTAGATTATAACCTTTATTTTGGCTTTTAGTAACTAAATTTGTTGTGTAGTTCTAGTTGTGCTTAGTAAATTCTTGTTATGATGCTATGTTTATTGTGCTTGAATTAAATGATTGTTTTGCTGCATGACAATTTTAATGAATGACTTTCTTTTGTTGTATGATTTCTTACTGGTGATTTAGTTGTGAGGCTTAGGCTATACCAACTAAACGAGTAGAAAATAAACATATTTCATGCTTGTATATGAATAAACATACTTTAGATTTGTGAGAGCTAAATAACAAAGATTAAACTCTTCCTATGACAGTAGCTCAATTGCATATATCTTTCATCAAGGCTGACAACCTAAATTGCATGATGAGATACATATAATTCATATCATTAGCATAAGTGTATTATGTATGCAGAGTGTGAGAAATTGTCTACAACTTGTTACCTCGTTTGAGTGCATGAGTATTTATAATTTGTTAAGTTCAATTCATTGCAAGAATTTAATATTTAGTATCAATTATCAACCGAATCACAAGTTAGCCACCTGAACAACATATTTGTCTACTGATTTTCTTTCTCTCTTGTAACGCATATATCTGATTCTCATTAATCAATCTAAAAACCCCTTTCACAAATTGTTTAGTTACTAACGTGCAGATTCCACTCTTTTTATACAAAAAACCTTGTATTTACAACCAGCTAGTGATCCAGCCTATATATTTAATTTGCATATGACTACCCAACGACGGTCCTGTAAAATTGATGTCATTGTCAAGGACAAAGGTAACTCTGTAACTTAGTAACAAGTCAATTTCATTTAATTATAATTATGTTATTCTTATTGTAAGTTAGCAACAACACACATGGCTTAGCAGCCTGAGCGCATGGCTACCTCAGTATTTAATTTTCCTTTTTAGTGTTTATCGCATGTGCGACGTCGTAAACTAAGCACATAGAACTTGTCTGAGATTTTCTCTAATCTACCAACTCATTCTGTTCAATTCACAAACCCAATATGACTAGCATCTGCTGAGTCCATGAGCCCTTGTTTTCAAGACAAACATTCCTCCATGCAAGAGCTGAATAAGGTTAATACAAGCAACAAGCTTATGTTCATACTATTAGCATTATTATTATTGATTATTCTAGAGAAGATTGAAGTATGAGAAGACAGGTATGTATAGAAAAGCTAAATAAGGTTAATGCTGACAAATTGGTGTTTATCATGATTATTTGTTAAATAAATGCAATGTGAATTCAGTTGTAAGTTTGAATGGCCGATGACTAGTAATGTAAGGATACATTAAAATTGAACAATACGTGAAGGGATACATATTTACTTTCTGATACTCCTTGAGTTTTATTGCTTGTTTGAGGAAGATCAATAGTTAGTGTGGAGTATTTCTTGAAACCAAATTATTCAGTCTATTTAATATTTAAACTCACCTTATTCTTGATCGTTTGAGAGTCAAATTTAAGTTTAATAGCTTGTACTCATATTTTAAGTCGTTTTAGGTCTTAAAGTGAAAACATGCTAAAAAGATAATTTTTATATTAAATGACGGACAAAATAAGATCTATGGACAAAAGTCATTATCTGGTCGATCACATAACCGCGCATTGAGAATTACAACCGCGTGTGTGATGACATGGCAAGGATCAAACACTTGTCAAGAATAAGAAAGACATTACGAAGCTGACTCAGTAACCGGATGCGTGCATGGCTGAGCGCGCGGTGGATCATTAGATGGATGTAATGCACTATTGTTTCTTAAAATTGGGTCAGTAGAACATACCAAGTTTCAATGGCCATAACTGTCACACCATATATTTGATTTAGATGATTCAAATTACTACATAAAGGGGAGAAGTCGGTTTCTAGAATCTTTTCAAATTTTGACTCAAGATTATGTGTCCAATTTCCATTTTGAGATCAGTCCAATTTTCCAAAGTAGTCCTTCAAGATTCAGGGGGGAATACTTGGAAACACGTAAAAGGCCTTGTCAAAGAAAGGAATCCTCACACTACTAGGATTGGCTCTAGGAATCAGACAATATAAAGAAGTCTTCACCCCCTCTTTTAAGTGTGCAACACACCATCAAGCCACCTCTTTCGGGTTCCCCTCTCTCAAGTCCAAATTCTCTGAGTTCTTTATCATAGGTCACCATTGGATGGCTGCAAGGGAAGTCTCCCGAGGTAGGAATAAGTTCAGTCTGAAAAGGTTATACCTACTTACTTTATTTTTTGTCTTTCCATGGCCAATCGTGGCTAAATTCCCTTGTGTAAATTCATCTGTAATAATTTTTAAATTGGTGTTGTGAGATTATTGTTCTTAATATAATTCATGTTTTGTATGTATTGTTAATTGAGCTTCAATTGGATGATTTCTTTTTAGCATGACAAACTTAATGAATGATTGCGTTGTTTCATGATTTCTTACTGCTGATCTGATTTTGAAGGTTTGGGCCGATACAATTTATTCGAGTAGCAAATAAACATATGTTTTCTGTATTTATAAGATAAACATACGATATGTATGAGTGGGCTATATTTCCTATACTGAACTCCCTAACATTGTTTGTTAATGTGTATGTTCTTCTTCTACGCTTCTATCTTGCATGTTGGCATATAAAATTCATATAATTGGATAAAGGATATGATAGTATCAGGGTAGGAGCAATTATGTACACCTTGTCATAGTTTTTAGCAGTGTTCTAAAAGGCGCTAGGCGGTCCTAGGCGGTTGGCTTGGGGCCTAACGATTAATCGGCTAGGCGGGGATTAGGCGGTAGGATTAATCGGATGATTAGGCGGTCCGGTCCGGTCTGAAAACCGAAATATTCCGGTCTGATCCGGATGGGGTTGTATATGAAATCAATTAAACCAATGTTCTAAAAATCGCTAGGCGGTCCTCGCACGCTGAATTTTCTGAAAATTAAAATTCAGATTATTGATGATATGAATTTTCTGTATTACACAGATTTTCTGAAAATTTTTGAGATCAAATTTTTATTGATTTTGAACAAATCTGTACTGAAACATATTGATTTTCTGAATTTCAATGAGATGAACTTGGACATAATCATGTCTATATTCATAGAACCATCAACACCCCCCACCCACTATACAATTCTCTCTCTCATCACCCACCCACTTACCTCCTCGTCGCCTCCACCAACACAGCCAGCTCTGATGCTTCCAGCACCTTCCACACGCTCATTTCGAAAATCGTTCACAAACCCTACTTCACCGAACCCAACGCCCAAACTTCCCTGACCGCTCGCGACGCGAAATTCACCCAACGCCGACGCTGCGGGATCTGTCGCGCAGTCAGCCGCGCTCTTCCCGTTACATCGAATCGGACGCAGCTTCTGCGGCGGGAAGGGGGTGATGTCAGGGCTCCGAACCGTGACCTCGAAGCCGGCGAAAAGCGAGTCGAACGAGAACGGAAAGGGCGATATCTGGTCGGGAAAGTGGTCGGAGGCCCGCATCCGGACCTCGCCTGAGAAGGGTCTCCTCCACTACCTTGAAGCACCATTACTCTGATTTTCTACCGCCTAGGACAAAATAAAACGTTGGAAGGACGCCCAGCGCCTAGGCGCTGATTAATCGGCCGCCCAGGCCGATTTTTAGAACACTGGTTTTTAATGTGTGAGGTCGTACATTTTATTAGCTTGGTTCATCATATGAATTTATCATTAGAATTGATGATCAACGCAATCACAAGTTAGTCACCTGAGCTACGTGTGTGTCAACTGATTTCTCTATTTTCTAATTTTTAAATTATGGCTTCATTGCAGGTTTCACATTACTCACAACTTCCCCATATTATTATTTTTTATTTTTCTTCTTTTCGGTTACTAACTTTACAGATTACCCTGTTCATATGGATTTTATCCTGACTTACTCTTTATTAGTGAGGTTTGGAAATTTTATTTATATAAGACTCTGAATGACGGTCTTCTCAATAAGTTTGGCTTCAAAACCACCATATCCGAGGCTCAATAGCGTGGTAGGAAAACATTATGCTTCCAAATCTCCTTGTTCTTCTCTTTCAAGGGCTTCCTATTCGGATCTATCTACTGGCTAACAAACTCTTCCCGCATCTAGTGGACATAATGTGTATTCAAGTTAACCTTATATGATGAATAGTGTAACCCTAATAGGATGATAAAATGTTTTATTCTAACCTTCTGATAGATTACATCATAATAACCAATGTGAGATTCTCCCTCGAATACAAGCTGCAATATAAACTTCAATTTGAGTTGATGGAAAGATCTATAAGAGATGGCTGCTAATCTCAACTCTCACTCCTGTGCTCATTTGCATTCTTGAACATGGTCTGAAATGTGAATTAATGAACTGCTCCATGTAATATAGTAAGTTTTTTTTTTTTGCAAAAGGGGTGCTTGCATTAAAAAATGAGAATATACATGGAAGAGATTTGGAGAAAACTAAGATGATGACACCAGAGAACACCTAAGAACAGCTATACAAGAAGATGGTTTAAGTTAATGTTCGCTGTCCAGGAGAGGTTGAACTCTGTACACTGGATGGAGTTGATGCAGTTCAGCTTCAGGAGACTGTCCATTTTAGCCAAATGAAGAATACTTTGCCGATTAAAAGTCTTCCCCTTGAAGATCACAGCATTTCTGGCTTTCCAGATGTTATAAGCGCCTGCTGCTATAAAAAGGAAACTGACAATTCTCAATTCTTTTGATGGGAAATTAAAGGAGGAGGACCAGTGGATGAGATCTTCCCAGGACTGGAGAGTGACATGTTGAGGGAAAGAACACATGGCAAGGAAGTCATTGAATAGCCCAGCTGTGCCTGAACAAGAGAAGAATAGATGGTCTGCTGTTTCCTGGTGGGAGCTACAGATTTGGCATGTAGAATCATCAACCATACTGAATTTATGAAGTCTGGATTTTGTCGATAGTCTACCCTGACAAGCCATCCATAATATGAAACTATGCTTGGGATGGTTAAGATAATTCCACACTAGCTTGTACCAGGGAGGTCTTGGAGCTGAAGGCTGCAAGAAGTTGTATACTGACTTAGCAGAAAAGGGATCTCCTGGAATGATCCAAGAGTTTGTGGCAGGATCATAGCATTGCTGGGCAATGAGTCTGGTTTGAAGTAATTGTTTGACAGGCCAAGGAGTGCAGGGTCTGATACAAGTTTCCCACCAGGAGCTGTCCCTAATGTAGTAAGAATGAATCCACTTAATCCAGGCCGAGTCTTTATCATGGACAATATCCACTTAAATGTAATATAGTAAGTTATTAAAACTAAAAAATAGTAATTCCAACATGGTTCCTAAAATGTCTAACAAGATGTAATCCCAATCCGCGTAGCTAACACCAAGCACGGCTCTGACATTTAAGTCCAGACACGTCTTATATTGGTTACGGATCCCTCCAATCGGTTGACATTTGCTACTCCACTCTAACACAACTTTCTCTCCATTGTCCCTCATTTGTTGCTGAACTATATATCGTGTAGGACAATGGCTCCCTCTCACATGAGTGTTACTCTCATCATCCTCTTAACTAGATCTCTTTCATGTGGACCCATATTGTTTGAGAAACGCAATGAGTTTCCTTGTAAATTGCTGAGCACTCATGTATAGACATTGTAATGAAAATTTTATATAATTATTTTAATAATGAAATACTTATATTCAATATTTACTGGTTTTGCAACTATTCCACCCATATTTATCTTCATGATCTGCTCATATATGAAGATCCACATTATCTTCATTATATTCCTATATAATTCGATTCACAAGGGACAATATCACCAAAGTGAGCATCATAAGCATTGTGTTCATCAATGGTCATATGATGTTTTTTCTTTTGAGCCCTATTAATGTGGACGAATTAGGTAAATAGTTTACGTAATAGATTTGCACGCATTGCTCCGCTATGACCAACTCAGTTTTATACCCTTCTCGGCTATACCTTACAAATGTGAATCCAAACTTATCGTGCACCATGTTCTTGTTGTCAAACCAAGAACATTTAAATAACAAAATGTACATATCCCAAAAAATTAATCCCTTGTATTTCCCTTAATTACACTACTAAAACATGTTTGACTAAGAACATTTTAATAACAAAATGTACATATCCCAAAAAATTAGTCTCTTATATTTCCCTTAATTACACTACTAAAACATGTATTTTTGGCCAAAAATGCTAAAAATTGTTCGGACAACTTCAGGCCATGTTCTGGCGGAATTTCAGCCCAAAGTATATGTTTTTAATTCACATAATAAGTAAACATCTACCAGCCAGAAAGTGACCCAAATGGCAAGAAATGTCGTCACATTTTCTGTCATGTTTCAGCGACTTTCAGTTGTTCCCTTTTTTCGTTGCGTAATGGAGGTGCAAAATAAAACAGGAATGTAAAAAATGCCAAAAATTAGCTGAAATATTTATTTTTCTGTCTACTTTTCCGGCTTCTTTCCTTCGGGTTTAATGTGTGGCCGAAAACATGTCGAAAGCTGGCCGGAAGTGCACTGGTAACATAAATCTAAATTCACCAAATCCTCTATTCTTCATTCTCTCTTTTCCCTTCCCTCCTCCCCTGCACCTGCTCTACCGCCTAGTTGTCGTCCCTCTTTGCGCTGAGCCGATTAGCTAAAGTTTGTCTACTGCCCTCACGCCCCGTTGCGACCCAACATAGTTGGATGAAATCGTTTGAGAGGTAAATATAAATATGACTTACTAATACTATCATCTCGTGCACCACTACTGATGTAAAACACTCGTGCATATCAAATAGAGATTTATATGTCCTGAAGATGAATGCAATCAACAAGAGACTAGTTAAAGTCTCGATAGTGAATGCATATTTGCGGTAAAAAGTCGCATACTATGGAGAAGCTTTTGAGACAGATGACAAAGACCTTTTGTAAAGTTATGATGGACATCCTTCACTGATTTTTAATCATCCTGAACAATCTTCAAGATTGAAAAAGTCTTGTGTATTATAACCACTTGAGAAAATTCTTGATGAGTATTTTATAATGTGCAATATCAAAAACGTAGAACACATTGTCCAGCATGATTGAACTCTTATATTTGTGTAATTTATAATAGGCATTAAATACACTGAATCCAAGCAAAGTCTGCTTTCCTAATTATATCTCATGTTTGAGATAAATAAATAGAGAGATTTATATGATGAGCTAACTTATTATGAAGACCTCCTTTAACTTTTGGAGTACAGACACTTTCCATTTGATAGGAGATTTTGAGTTCCCTTGCCACAAGAAAATTCTACAGATGGCATCAATACCTTTGGTGATTTTTTTGGGATTCCAAAGGCTCAGTACCAGTAGATTTGCATAAAGTTAAGCACCAACATCAGAAGAAATACCCTTCCATCAGAGAATAAGAGCTTGTTAGTCCAAGAATTAATTTTAGTCTTTAGAGCATCCAATAAAATTACACAATCACCGGCTTTAATAGCTTTAGAGTCCAGAGGAATGCCCTAATATTTCATAAGAAAAGTCCCTCTTAGGAAGCCAAGATTGCTAGCAATATGACCTGATAATGCAGCAGATATTCCTGCAATAAAAATTTATGTCTTATTGCTGTTCACATAAAGGCCTGATAAGGAAGAGAAGCTATGCAGAACCTGTTTGATTTGATCAACTGACTAGAGACTGTCATGGCTAAAGATAAATAAGTTATCGACATACATCAAGTGATTTAGCTTGATTCTGGCCCATTTAGGGTGGAACTTGAAATCAAAAGATGAGCTTAAGTTCCTCAATTATCTAGAAAGATTTTCCATAACAAAGATAAATAAAAGAGGGGAGAGAGAGCAACATTGCCTCAATCCTTGAAGACCTTGAAAATATGTAGTAATGGATCCACTAAAGAGAATGGAATAATAAGCACCTTAAATGCAACTATTTATCTACCTGATGAAGATTGTTGGAAAGATATATTTTTCCAGAGTGGAGGATATGAAGGACCAATTGATGGAATCCAAATCTTTCTTTAGATCAATCTTTATGAGGCATCTAAGAGAAAGTCCGCTCCTAGAATATTCAGTGACTAAACTCTGAGCCAATAGAATATTGTGAATGATATTCCTCCCTGGATGAAAGCACTTTGTTCACATTCTACAAATTTGTTGACACAGTGATTCATTCTCTTTGATAAGATATTTGTTAAGGCTTTACAAATGGTGGCAATGAGCAATTGGCTTGTACTCACTAGCTGAAGAAGGTTGTTCAATTTTAGAGATGAGAGACAGTAGAGTAGACTTGATGGATTTATGCATTTTATTGAATCTGAACAAAGACCTAGTTGCAGTGCAGATATCCAATCCAATGATGGAAAAGAAGCTTTAAATTTTACATTGAATCCATCCACCCCGGATTTTTTTAATTACACATGTCAAAGAAGGCATTTCTGATTTCTTCATTAGAAAAGGGGGAGAAAAGGTTACTAACATCTGCATCAGAGAGGGTAAGCCATGTGAGAGTACATTGATTTAGTGGAGAGCAAGACTGACTGCTGCCTAAGATACCTTGGAAGTGAGAGAGAAGACTAGACTGAATGTTGTTCACATCTTCAGTCCAATTGCCCTGGAAATCTTCAATTCTGCTAATCTTATTGAAAAATATTCTTTTCTTTAGTGAAGCATGAAAGAAGGCTGAATTTAGATCTCCATATTTTGCCCAATGCATTTAGCCTACTGATGCAAGTGAATATATTCATATTTGGAAATCTTAGTAAGAGCAAAAATAGCTTCAGCTTCCTCTTGCTGGAGTGTGAAATATGAAGAATTGTTATGAACTTGATGTTGTATTTTTCTAGCTTTGTCCTCATTTATCCACTCTAGAAGATATTTAAGAGAGACTTTTACGACAGGTTGTAAGTAAAGATTTCTTCAATGTTTATAACTTTTGATGAACATGGAAAAGGTCAGTAAAAGTGTCTAAGGAATTCTAGGAAGCTTTAACAATTTTTAAAAAAATTTCATTAGCAATAGAGAGGCATTGCAAAATTGAATTTTTTTTTGGGTTGATCCAGAATTAACTTTTTAAGATAGTATGGATATGATCTAATATTTCAGGAGCAAGAAAGACAGCATGAGAAGCAGAAAAAGATGTTGTCCATCCAGAGTTGCAAGCAATTCTATCCACTTTACATAAAAGTCTACTTGCATCATCCCTTTTATTATTCCAAGTAAATTTGTGGCCAGTGTTATGAACAGCAGTAATAATGGCAAATTTGACAGACAGTAGAGAGTTCAACAATTTCTCAGAGAGAAACTGGAGATCCCAGTCTTTCAGTAGTGTGCGACAAGCAATTTAAGTCACTTAAGATGGCCTAGGTAGAAGAAAAAGTTCCATTCAAGTTATCTATATCTGATTATAGAGCTACTCTAGATAGAGGTTGATTAAAAGCATAAATGAAATTGACATAGAAGGACTGAGACCTTGCTAAAATAAGGCAGTGAATAAACTGAGAGTAAGAGATCATGACCTGACATGTTTGTATACTTGAGGAATTCCATCCAAGCAAAATTCTTCTCCTCTGATTAAAGTCCTAAAAATTCTAAAATATTAATCATCGTGATAGGAAAAAATTTTCTTCACTGAGTCAAAATAAAACTGAAAAATCTTAATTTCCAGAATACTAAAGAGTTGGACATTATTAGAGAGTAAAAAGTTGAACTTTTTGCTTTGAAGGGGAATTGTGACCCCTAATATTCCAAGAGGGTATATTAATCATGGAGATAATTTGATTTATAGTTGGTGGCAGAATCATCACTTCCGAGAGACATCATTTTTGGAATAGTCTTCTTCGGATGATTTTCGATACCTTTAGCTCTGCCTCCTTTTCTTTTAACTACAACTTTGAATCCGTCTTCATCAGTAATAAGATTTGTATCTGGGGCTTTTGGAGAGGCAGGAATTAAAGCTAATTCTTTCACAATGGGAGAACTTGAAATTGAGACAGTAATTATCTCTAAAGTCTGGCTCTCAGGAACTATAGTAGAGGATGAGTTGGACTGAGTCAAATTTCCTGCATTGGAAAATTTGTTTGTCATTGTAGGAGAATTGAGTGTGTCACAGGGAGACTTCGACAATGGAATGGCAGGACTGTGTTTTGGACCTATGTCAGACATAGAAGCATTTTCTTTTACAGCTGAAGGATGAATAACAAGATCAATAGGGTAAACAATGATTTGAAGACTTGTATTTTCTACTCCCTCCTGATTATTAGTGTTTTTTTCTGAATTATCGAAGAAAGTTGGAATATCCTTTTAATTGATCATTGTCTTATCTTTTGATATCCACTGTTGCTTAAGATTCTTGTACAATATTCAGTTTTATGCAAATATTTTGCAGCTGGCACAACGGGTAGGCTTCCACTCATACTTCATTGGCTAGTGAAGGACTATACTATTGGGGTCATGAATATTAATCCGATATAGAGGCTCAAAGCTAGTATGAAGCTCCACACACACTCTAACATATTTTAGTCTTTCTTGTCTAACTGTGAACCCCATCTATGCATATCGGCCTGCCCAATGCCGCAGTGATCTTATCCATGGCTCTGTATCGCCATAGATGCAAATTTAGAATTGACAGTTCAGCCAAAACATGCATGGTCTTTGCTGAATTAAGATTAAGGTTCATAGTCACTACATAAATTCTCTCATCGTCTATGTAAACATGGTTGTAAATCAACAAAAAAATACTCTCATTTTGCACATATGCACCTTGCCGGCAGGAAATCCAAATTGTTGACTTTAGAATTACATTTTATATCACCACGAATACTAAAAAAAATTCTTCTCATTAAAGACAACCCTCCCCATATAAATTTCCCTTAAAAACTTCACCTAGCCTCCTACAAATTTTTTATGGGTGGCCAATATTTACTATTCATCAATAAATAATATTTGAGTGGAAGCTGAATACTTTCCATTAATTTTGAGATCATTCAAATAATATATTTCTAATTTTGTAACATTGACCTATTCTCTTTTACTTGCTATTTAAATAAAATTATTTGTTCACTTGTGGCTTAATAATCACAATACAGAATAACTAGCTAATACTACATTAAAAATTTAAACTAATTGTTTCATTTTATTTATTCATAGCAAAAGTTAATGTGCACATGTACCTAGGGGGGTTCACCGGTCTAAAACCGGATCGGACCGGACGGGTTTGGACCGGATTAATAAAAAAAAAATTAATTTTAATTAAATTGTGAATTTAAATAATTTTATTTATATATTAAATAAGATATATATAAGTATTATAATAAAAATAAAAGTTTTTACAACAAAATTAACAAACCAGTCCATTCTGGTCCGGACCGAAATTTTCTGAGTTTAGACCGGACAGGACAAGAAACCGGAATCTCAATATTTGATGGGCCGAAGACCGGACCGGAATCCTTCTGTCCAGTCTGATCCGGTTCCGCGTTATTTTCCAATTCGGACCGAATTTTGTACACCCCTGCATGTACCAACCACTTCAGTGCACATTTTTCACTAATTAAAAAAAAATGCATTAAATATCAGTCTTATTAAATTTATTCAATAAATAACATTAACTTTTCATTAATTCACTCAATTTTATCTTAAATAACATACATATTGGGACGGAGGGAATCATCATTTTGCCCGTGAAATTTTGGTGCATGTGTACTTTCTTTTGATTATTGTAAAAAAATAAAATGCCCTGGTCGAGAAAAGATGGATTGCTTTGTTAGCCGAAATTAGATATATACCTTTTGTGTATAGGAATATTCACTTTGTTACGTTGCTTTAGAACCCAAAATAGGATCCTTATGGCATCTCTACCTGACGTGTGACGTGTATCCTTTTGATGTCCCACCTCATATCCTCTTTTACTTTTTTAACTTTATGCTAAACATACGTAATTACTTGACATAATTAAATTGTGTTTATTGAGAATTTGGTTATCGAAAATCCACACGTCATGTTCTATAAGATTGATTAACAAGAGATTAGTATGATAAAATGAAAATAGCACTAAATTAGAAACTGTATTGGCTTTAGAAACACACCTGTTAAATCTGTCGAATAAACAAATTTAGAAATCAAATTACGAGGCTCCTCCAATTCCGTAGGCCTTTAAAACTGAAAATCAACAAGTGTCTCTTTCTTCAAGTTTCATCCGGCGCCTGCAGCAGGAGGACCCCAAATGAGATGCAACTAGAGGTTTGTTCTGTCTTCCATTCTCTTCCATGGAAAATGTTTGCCAGCATGTTTTTGAATTCCGTGATGGCCCAGTTGGTAGGCCTCCTCCTCGGTTGGAGAGAAAGTTTGAACCTTGCTGGGAAACTTTGCACCTTTCCGTGTTCCCTTGGCTGAGACGTGAATGTTTGAATTTGAGAAGTTTTCAATTCTAGAAAATCATGTCCTTCCTTAGAGCCGTGTTATCGCTGTTATATTGAATCTAAGTTGATGAAACAGTTGTTGAAGAGAATGGAGATAACTGTGTTCAGAGCAGCTCTGGAAGAGATTAAAATTGCAAAATCTTCAGAAGGTGAAGTACTCACAAAGCCCTTTTTGGATGCCTGCAAGCACATGCTGCCTGTTGTCGGTAATTAACTATCTCATCGTTTCTTCTGCCAATCCATCGACATTTGGATAGACATGTTAGCATCGTATGGATGAGTTGCTTTGGGTGATATATGACACCCGCCATTTTTGTTTCATGGCAGATAAGTGTGGTGCATCCATGTCTCTCGTCAAAAATATTGTTGATGCTAATATAATGGTAAGCAGATTTTTCGCTCCATTAGATTAGTAGCCATTCCTGCATTTTCAGAACTTTATCCCCTCGAACGTGTTTGTTGAGAAGCCTGACACTCAGAGTAACTTATCGATCTATGATTATGAAATTAGAGTAATTTTAATGTTGCCAGATAATTTTATGCAGAAATTGGAATCCAGATACTTGTCGAACCCAGCCAAGTTTAACAATCTGCAGAGCATTTTGCGAGCTGATGCTGCAGCAAAAGCAACAAAGTCCTCATCCAGTTGTACCACGGCTCTTCTTTGGCTCACAAGGTAGGCGCTCGAAGCTCGATACGCTCAACTCTTTCAAGCTAACCTGAATGCTGCAGCTACTTGCATGTGTAGTGCTGTAATTAATTTGTCGAAATGGTATTGGCTTTTTTTCCGGTGTCACAGGGCCATGGACTTCCTGGTGGAACTGTTTAGAAATTTACTAGATCACGAGGACTGGTCTATGATACACGCGTGCATGATTTCCTACAACAAGACGCTGAAGAAATGGCACGGCTGGATTTGTGGCTCAAGTTTTATGGTCTCACTGCCCACTACACCCCAGCTTTGATCTTTTTTTCCCCCTCATGTCTAATTAATGGAAGTTTAAACCGACAATTTTCAAAAACAGGCCATTGTGAAGCTTGTTCCAGACAGGAACAAGGTCATGGAAGTAATAGGAGGAACAAAGGATGTAAGACACGACATGGTATTGCTATGCACAACGTTCCCGCCATTGCTTGAGCAGAACCACAAGTACTTGGTAAGACCCTGCAAAACCTCTCGACTAAAAAACATTGTCCCAGATCACTGATCCGATGACCTAATCTATATATTCACTTTTCAACAAAATTCGTGATGCAGGCCGGCGTCGGGATGGACAACCACAAATCACCATAGGATAGTAGACGAGCTGATGGCATGGCTGTGGAAAATATCGAAGATGAGAGATCTGAAGTTCATTCTTTATATTCTTTGGTCGCCCCTGATCACATCAAACCAATGTCGCCAACTTCACTAAAGTGAACTGTAAATTTGTATCACTTGGGCAGTGCTTCGATTTGATGTACTCGTATAAAATCGAGACAAATGTATTTTTGAATATACATTACTTGCCTTCTTGGGTCATCAACTGATCCCTCTTGGATATAGAAACAAAGATTACTCCCCATTTGAATCATTTTGTTTTCCGTCGCATCTTCGGTTTTTTTTTTTTCTTTGAGTACAGTTTTGTTTTAGCTCACCTCGTACTTCATTATAAGTAGAAAAAAGTTTTATATTTTTGGAGAAGAGGCATGACATCTGCTAGTTTTCGGATGTCACAGAATTTTTTGTTCAAGTTTTAAAACTGTAAACCAGCAAATGTCATGACAACTAATTAAAAACAATACTTACTCCCAAAGAGCACCACTAAAAATACTTTTGTCTAAACTTGGAAAATATGTTTTTTAACTGAAAGATCAGCAAGAGAATTAAGAAGCTAAGTTTTCGAAGGCTCAATGGCTCCAAATGAAGGGCAGCATTCTGCGGCACATACCCACCATGGAATCGCAAACCCTCCAACCTCAATCAGACACTCCCCTTCCACATTTTTTTCATCCAAGTCGTCAAAAAGGTTTTTTCTTTTTTTTTGTCCTGCAAAAAGTATGAGATAAACAGTGTAACTCTGGCCAATTGCAAAGAAAAAGAAACCTGTCATATCACTTCATCGCAAAGGCTCTTCTTTGAACATAAGAAGGAAAAATGATGTGGTTATTATTTGAAGGATAGTTGGAGGTGGGATTGGCTGCTGCTTTTCTAGATTATACACGTTTCAATCAAAGCATTTAGTGATCTATTTCTCTGCTTCTTTTGTACAGACCCAAAACTGGGGAAAAGTCGTTCATTTATTGAAGGAGAGGAGGCCGAGAGTCAGATGGCCACAAAGATGAAGGGCTTAATAAAAGGGTTTAGATACATTTCCCAAATCTTTGGTATGTTTAACTTTCCATGGGTCATTGATTTTTTTGTTCGAAGTTGGGTTTCTTGAGTTGAAAGTTCCTTCCACAATTCAATAGAGCATGCTAATGAATAACTCTTGTCTTGGCAACTGAATACCAATGAAACAAGCCACTTTGATTAAGTAGCGAACCGCATATGATGTGCAGAAGAGGATAAGGAACCGGAAATTCAAATCGGCTTCCCTACGGATGTCAAGCATGTGGCTCATTTCGGTTGGGATGGACCGTCCGTGAATTCCCCCACCTGGGTATGCTTCCCTTTATGCTTTCATTTTCCGTTTGAGACCATACAACTCGTCATGCGTGTGAGATTTCTGGCTAGCTATTAGTCATTCGTCGGTGAATATGATCGTCCACCACGTGGAGAATACGTCACGTGTTGCGTTAAAAAATTAAATTGTTATGTGGGGTCTTCTTATTAATTTGTATGAGTACCTGGCACTCGAGTCTAAACAAATCACCCCATGCCTGTTGCAGTTGACAAATTATAAATCTGATCCTGACTTCACATCGAGCGATCTAGCCTTACCAGAGGAGCCGGGCAGAGCCAGGGACCTCCCTCCAATCAAACCCGCTTCTGAAGGTAGTTTCCAATAGTGATTTTTGGGTGGATTGCGTCTATCACGTGGAATCAATAAGAATTTGTCACGTGTCGCATTGAAAAGTTTTATGAAATAAAATCAAATCAATGGCAAATTACCACGTGTCAATTTGACTATTCAACGCGACACGTAGCGAATCTACCGTCACATAATGAACACATCCGCCCAATAATTTCTCGGTTTCCAACAATTTTCTGTGGTTAAATTCAGATTGGACGCGCACGTGCCGGATGAAATAAATTCGCGTTATATCAATGCATGTGAATTTATTGTTGCGACCCCTCCCTAATTGTACTACATTTGACAAATAAAACTTCATTAATTTAATTAGGCATCATATTTAATTAGCTATTACTCTAATGCTCTAAGTGTACGATTGTTAGCGTGGATTAAAAATGAGATAGAATTATTAATATCATGGTGATGTGTTTGGTTCGAAATAAAAATAAGCATTGATTATGCATGAGAAGAAACTTTATTTTTGAAAATACGTAGTAATAATACTTTCTCAATAGATTTTATTATTTATACGAATATTAATAATGCATTTGTCAAATGTTTGATAGATTCATCAAGCATAAGGAGTCGACGTGCCTCCGAATCAGCCACACGAGACCTGCCCGACCTGCCCAAGACTTCTCGTCGCCACGCCTCTTCCAACGGCGCAATAGACTCCCCCGTCCGAGACAAGTCCGAAAAGAGACAGTCCAGGAGACCTCACTCGGGAGAAGAACCAAATGAGTCATCCAGTGCACAAACTATCGTAGATTTAAGCGAGGCCTCCCCTGCCCGCAGCCTGCCCGATATTCCCAAAAAGTCTAGAAGAAAGAAAAATAAGGACTCGTCCGTAGGCGGGTCCACCCGGTCTTCTTCAAAAGCCAATGCAGCTTCTGCCTCTTGTGGTTACGCATCACCTTTTTCGGATCCGGGCACCGGGGTGCTGCCCGGCTCTAGCTTAATGGATGATAGTTTTTCATGCAGTCCATCCCCATATTCACAGCCATCGGGAACAAGATGAAGATTTAACGTGGAACGTTCTTAAATTTTTTTCTTGAGAGATTTTTATTCATTTTTGTTATCCGTAAGTAGCTGTGTTATCTGATGTTGTTACAGAT
>NQLW01000912.1:132366-142430 GCA_002312845.1 Kalanchoe fedtschenkoi | reverse complement strand
CACCATGCACTTTGTCGCACAAGAACTATCTGCTCAAACCCATCCCCAATTGTCTGAGCCATTCGAAAACTTAACTATCAAGAAGTTAAGAAATCATTTGGTGTAGAAAGGGACTTGACTGGAAGATGAAACCTTTACATTCATATGCATACATGTTTGTGTATATATATTTTCAGAAAGCAATGGCTTCCTTCCCTTTTTACATCAATTATGAATTCTCCTCTGTGAAAACTGAAAACCATTATATTCGCTAACGATTCTAACTGTAAAAGCTCGCAATTTTTTTCATAAACAGAAAAAGAAAATTACATATAATGGAAACGAGGGGCACAAACTTGGTTTGGCAAGCCAGCGATCAGCACTCGACGCCACATTGTTTGAGGATGGGGCCAGTTTGCTTGGGCAAGAAAGGATCGATCCTGACCCAAACCAGTGAGAAAATAGATGCCAAGAGAATAGACCAAAGAACCACAATAGTAGGAGTCCGGTTTTGCCTTCCCATTAGACCCTTCAGGAACGGATACAGGTGAACAATTACCCAGAAAGCGAAAAAAAGCTTCCCAAACAATGGACCCCAAGAGCCATATCCATTGTTGATGGCATCTGAAACACCAGCAACAACACCAACCATATTTAGAATGATCAGAGTGGTTGGTGGGATGAGAAGAGTTGTCCATTTGAAAAGGTATAGCTCTCCGAACTCTGCATCGTCTGCGGTCTTTGATGTTACAGTAAAATTGGTGTCGACCCCGGCTAGAACTTTAAGAAGGCCCTGAAAGACTGCAAAAAGGTGAGCTGAGACACCACCAATGACCCAAAATTGCTCATTTCTCCACCAATCTTGTATACTGACTCCACTCCATCTGAGTTCTAGTACGCCTGTCGCTATGATGGATAAGAAAAGCGCCAAGAACCATACACTAGCAAAGTTTGTCAGCTGCAGATATTAAACGTAAATCATATAGAAAACATAAGTACAGATTTCCATGTCATGTCTTACAAAATAAAATCAAATAAAAATATTCACTCACAGTAGGAATGATGAACTTCCCAGTGAGGAGACAGACAGCTGGAACGGTGCAGTATGCAAGCAAAGGGATGGAAGTGAAAGGGTAAACTATGGTATTCGTGTAAGCAAGTCTCTCCAAGCATTTTAGCTTTCCTCCAAAACCATACCATAATGGGCAATGTCGGCTGAGGAAAATCTCTACAGAACCAAGAGCCCACCTTAGAACTTGGTGCAATCTATCAGATAAATTGATGGGGGCTGACCCCTTAAAAGCTGCTCTCTTCGGCACACAGTAAACTGATTTCCACCCTCTGCAATGCATCTTGAAGCCTGTCAAAATATCTTCAGTGACTGAACCATAAATCCACCCAATCTGTCCAGACACAAAAATTCATAATCTTTAGAGTTTGGGGCAGACAAATAGGTTCAGATTAGAAAATGAGATATTTCTTATCATGATGGCTGAGCTGTTTACCTCTTTTCCCCATTCAGTCTTGTCTTCATAACAACAACTGATGACATGAATTGCCTCCTTAATGAGTGAAGTCGAGTTGATCCCTTCTGGAAGGCCACCATCTTCCATGAGTGTGGAAGTAATGAAAACCGGGGACTGACCAAATCTCTTTTCAAAACTCTTCTGTGACATGAGAGAAGATCTCTCCAATTCCGCATAGTTTTCAAGCCCTTCTTCAATCTCTTCTAAATCAAACACTGGTTTGGATACTTTTCTGGAATAAATCTTTCCGTATGCTTTCTTGTTTTTCTTTTTGTAGAAACCTCCAAGAAAACCACTCTTTGTTGATTTCTTCTTCGACTTTGATTTCCTTGAACCACCACAGCAGCAGCAGAACCACGAAGGCCAACAGTCACATGTCATTTTTGGTTTTTTCTCAGACACTGGCGCATCATATCCATACAGTGCTTGCCGGTTGAAGACACATCCTGTGCCAACATACACCGGCCCTTGTATTCCGTCCAAGCCTTTCATGTTTATCTTCAAAAAAAAAAAAAGTTTTTGAATCAAATGCATGCAAACTTGAAATTTGCTAGAAGATTACTGGAAGCATAACCTGGCAATTTACTGCATTTCCACTTACATCAAAGAAGACAACATTTCTATTGGCATATCTATCATGTCTGTCAATGCCATCAAATCTCTGGGGGAACTGGACATAACACAGCTTCTTCCCAAGTTGGGGATCCATTAAAAAGCACATTGCTTCTCGAACGGCTTTGCTGTTGTTGACATAGTGATCACAATCCAAATTCAATATGAAAGGTGCATTTGTGAGGACTGCAGAAACCCGAACCTGACCAGCAAATTGAAAAGAACCACAGTACTCAGGTAACTTATTACACCTGGTATTTTTATCATCTCCTCGCAAATTTATGAAAACTGACAGCAACTTCTGATAAGTATGATGCAAGCTTACTCACCATGGCGTTCATGGCGCCCGCCTTCTTGTGGTGCTGATAGCCAGGGCGCTTCTCACGTGAAACATACACGAGTTTAGGAAGTTCTTTGCCATCCACATCTAGTGCACCTCCACTTCCCAGGTAAACCTGTGAATGCGAATAAGAGAAAAGTACTTGAGTAAAAATATGTTCGTAAACCGATTTTAATAGATGAGAGTGATATGCTCTTTCAAAAACCTGAATCATGCCGGGATGATCACGAGTATTATTTCCAGGCCATGGTGTGCCATCCTGCATAACCCACCCATCTTCGGGTTTCTTCTGCGCCTTCGCCACCAGTGCATTAATTCTCACTTTGAACTCTTCATATTCTCTCTGTGACGATAAAAAAATGAAAAAAATTCAGAAGGTGATGCTTCGGAGTTAAAACTCAAAATAGTAACTTTAGCAGAATGTAGATTTCAGCTTACTTTCATGGCCCTGCGCTCCTTGACGAAGCTGGGCTCAACCTTATCCTTCAAATAATCAATCTTTTGGTTGAAATAAAACTCGGGAGCCCGTGGCTCAATATTATACTTCTTACAGAAAGGTACCCATCTCCTGGAGAAATCTGCAGTCTCTGAAAGTGTATCGAAAAGAAGCATGGATGCACCATCATCCGACACATAGCAGCTCACCTTGTCCACAGGATAGTCGACAGACAGTATGGAGAGAACAGTGTTGGCAGTTATAATTGGAGGTTCCTTCAAAGGGTCGACGCTGCTGACAAAGAAATCAACAGGGGCTAATTTATTGGCCTCCCCCTCCCTTTCAAATCTCAATGAAAGACGGTCTAGGTAAGTTTCTCTGTTGATGGGGAACCATTTAGGGAACTGATCAAGGATCCAAGAGAGTGCAAACCAAATTTCACAGATAATGGAAATTAGCCACAGAGGATAGGCATCATATGCCGGAGTCAATATCCGAAACCGGAAAAAGAAGCACAGGATTATGAGTCTGAGCACAATCACAATTCTGTAAGGGTTTATTTTGCTGGATGAGATTGGCACTTTCCTCCACAGCGGCTGCCGAGCTTCTGCCAAACTAAGAAAAAAAAACAAAATGATAAAGAAATACAAATTGAAGCTACTATTGCAATAAATTGAAGTGTTGTGTTCTTACAGGAAATCATCTTCCTCCTGCACATCATTTCCATCACTGACAAAGCCTTTCTTTTCTTGCCTGGTTTTCCACTTCTCAACTCTCTCCTTCCACTCAGTGCTGCTGTTCAATTCCTTATCACCGTCCACTTCCTTACCCAGGACTAATCCCATTCCAAGCAACAATCAACAACAAGCACAATCCAAACTTTAACATAAAAATAGCGGGAAACTTGCTAAACTATTTACCGCTTCCAGCTAATGAAGCACGGTCGATTTTGCACGTCGACTGCTTGTTCTGACTGTGATCCCCATTCTCCTGTAAACATCCGAATCTTAGGGTGGGTTCCCCATTTGTTCTACAATTTTAGGCAAGTCAAAATCTTTTACCGAGTTGCTGTTTTCCTCATGCTTGTGAAACTCCTCCACAGATTCATCCTCGTCTCCTGCAACTCTCGGACACCCTGCATGCAATTTTTGTTTGAATTAATCCATTTATATACTAAAAAATTGAAGTTATTTGGTTGGTTATGACCTTTGTGGCGGTTGTAGCGAATGTTGCAGTGAGGGCAGCAGCAGGTCCCTTGTTGTCTCTCGTAGTCGTAACAAGGTCGACATGCAGGGAATCTGCAATGCTCACATGCTACAAACGCTGCTCCACTTTCAGTAACTCCAATCTCATCTCCACAAACTCCGCACACATTGTTGGCAGCAGCAGTTGGCGTGGCAGTGTGTCTGGGTGAGTCAGAGCCTGCATGCATTAAGCCAGGCATGGCATCAGAGGAAGACATGTGCGGCGGCCGCCCCATGGCGAAAGAAATGATAAGGAACTGGCGAGAGTACCTTGAAGGATGAAGAGTGAGATAATTATAAGGTATGCACCTCAAGAGTTTTTGTTAGATCACCAAACTGTGAGGTGGGAAGTCATTGGGGTGGTGTGTTGGAGGATTTGAGTTGAAGAGAAGTTAAGTTTGCTCCACTTTGTGTTGCTGTTGGAGCTCTGCGTGTACCAGTTTTGCATAGCTCGCTTGGACTTGCAGCATATGTTTGAAAACTAAATCCAGCACCCAAGTCACCTTGCATGGTCCACAATGCACTGCTCTCTGTCAAGATTAAAATCTTTAAGCTGGCAAGTCCAAATCTGGCATCTGAATTCGGATGCAAGCAAAAAGGATATCCATCTAACACTGTTTTCTTTAATACTACTCTTAGCACTATCAATTTCAAACTAGTCAAAATATAGGGACCCCATTTTTGCTCTTAATTGCATTCATGAAATTGACTTTGTCGCTTGCCAAAGAGTACATTGGTGAAGAAAAACATGTGTTCTAGCATCTGCACTGGAATAAATATCAGTTTGTACTCTATTATGAGCAAGTTCGGAAGCTCGTCGCCATGGCCAGCCAAGTCTTTCCTCATCGCCGAGATACACATCATGTGAGTGACAAGTTCGTCTTTATTACTTGTGTGATGGTTTGCTCATGTAGATCCTTCATCATTATTCTTAGAACGCTTCGGCTGAGAATCATTTGCATCATTATGCTCAAGATTTTCTGAACCTTCTTCTGTCTCGAGCATGCTCCGTTTCTTTCCCGCCTTTTTGCCACTAGCTTCTGATTCAGGTGCAACGGATTCTACCGAACCGTTAGCAGGTTTCGAGGAGCCTAGCTCTGCGGTTTCTTCTGTTTTTCCTTTTTCAGAAGATTCAGGTGCTGATAGAGTGGATTGATTTTCGATAGTTGATGATGAAGTTTTCAGCTTGTCACTATCAGGAACTGACTTGCACTGCTTCTCAAACATCATTTGGAGATATCTTCCTTGTTCCTCAATTCTAAGCTGCAGGTTTCTCTGGATCTGTGCGGAAAAAGGTTAAAACAATTACCAGAGCAGCTTGACAAAGATGCAAAATTACAGGAGGGACCAACTTAATTCAAGTACAACAGCCGCCCATGACTTAAATAATTTTTTAGCAGAAAAAGATGCTTCTGCATTTTTAATAATAGCATTGTTCGGAAACCATTCACGGACATTCAGAAGAAAGAGTTACGAGATCAAGCTCTATGTGACCGTAAATCGAGATACCCCACATATACAAGGCCAAAGCAATGACGAAGGTTAACCCGCCAAATTGAATATGTAAATTTACTCATTTCTGTCCTGCTTCATTTGAATAAAGATTGAAAATGTATGATACAGAACAGAATTAATTCCAGATGGACTGGTTAACATACCTCTAGTTGTTCATGCAACCTCTTCTGAACTTCCATTTGTAGACGCAGGGCTTCAGTGATCTCAATACCACTGCCAGCCAATCAAAACAAAATACACGTTGTAAAAAGAATAAGCTTCACAAGTCGTGAACTCACTCAAACTTGCATGAGATTCTTATCAATAGAAATTCCAAACATATTAATTCCATAAACAACGAAGCATTTCATTGGATGTCATTAATGGATAGGAACTCCCAAAAAATTGAATGCAGTCAACTTACGTCTTTAAGTCCAAAGATGAAAAATCTTCAATAGGTGTAACATTTCTTTGGGAAGTTGCTGCAGATGAGAGCATACAGGCAGCACTCAGTTATGAATAAGGAACGCGGAAAGAACACTGATAACAAGTGTAGTAAGAAAGGGAAATGAAATTGACAACTCACCTTCTGACGGATCCGGTCTATATCTGGCTGTTCTATATTTCTGAGAAAAAAATTGCAACAATGAGAAAATCACACAAGATTAGAAAAAAAGTAGTAGGACTAACTTTGTTAATACTTTGAAATCATAAGTCAAAATAACCTGCAAATGACTTTTGACGTGATAGATAGTCAGACCTTCAACTTTCATCAGCTTCAGGACGCCCTTAGGTGTAGCTCCTGAAAAGTTAATGATATTAGACATTCAAGCATCCTAAACTGAAAAGTGGAAAACATTAAAAATCCATATGTTGCATACTTTCACCGCCACCAAGTTGGTTGACTGCCTCAACAAAAGCTTCATGGAGTTCAGGGGTCCAACGCATACGTTGTTTGGCAGCAGAATTATTTGATGAAGATGCTGGGAGGACTGCAGTTTCACAAGAAGAAGCAGGAAGCAGATGTAATTGAGCTTGAGATTGTACTTGTTGTTGCTGTTGTGGCTGTGACTCTGGAATGACGACATCTGAAGGTGGCTGTTGAATGACCACATCCGAAGGTGGCCTAGGCACCTGGTACACAATCTGAAATCACAAATAAGAGTTTTGTTTAAATTCAAACATATGTAAACAGTAGATTGAAAAACTGATGAAATGCTTAGAGCGAACACAGAAGAAAACCTCTGGTTCCAAACTTTCCACAGTCGCATCAACAAGAAGATCGCTCCAATTAGTATTCAGCGCATCATCATCCGTAATAAAATGGTCTGCCCACTCCTGCCAATCATTCTGCTTAGCAGCTTCCACAGGTGCAGTACCATTACAAGTGTTTTCCAAGTGATTTTCATCCACAGGGGCGCGATAATCAAGAAAACTCTGCAGAGACTCTGCACACCAAGATGAATTAGCGCTTTCACCATGATACTGAGTCAGTGTACTTGGCTGGAGCACCTCTGAACCCTTTGAATGGGTGCTAAGCATAGCTTTCATGTCAAAGGATGACTGTGAGATTAACAGTGAGCTATTGGACTGCTTTTCATTGACTGAGTCGGATGAGAAGTGAAGATTCGCCGAGTATCCTGAAGGAGATGAAATTATATGACCAACAACGGCACTGTTTGAGGGTAATGAATTACCATGCCTGCCCATGGTATCAGTCATGGCGTCCCGACCCATGTAAAATTGTTGAGGGTCTGAATACTTGGGGAATGTTTCTTGAAGACGGGTGGGTAATACGGGTAATGAAGACGACTGCGCAGCAGACACGCCTAGGTGCTGATTCGCACCTGATCCATAGATTGACATATGGGGTGCATCCATCTTACCCCTACAACAACGAGAGGCTGAAGGTGAGCTTGTCTACTGGGAGTAATAATACAATGTTCTAAAGTACAAACTTCAGGTACATATGGACACAAAATGTCACTAATATCATCATGAAAAAAGTCGCAACTGAAATTCTTAGCCCAGTTTACGAAGCGGGGAAGAAAGTTATTCTATGCACCAACTCAGACATAGGAAGGGTGTGTTCTTTTCACAACATATTTACATTAATTACTATTCATAATTCCTTTCGCTGCAATTAATGTAAGTTGGGTTCAGTTCAATCACATGTATAAGGAGTGTGCACTTAATAAAAAAAGGAAGACCTTATTAGAGTTAGGAGTAAAAATAATTAATCATAAAACTCTCATCGACCAGATTGTCATAAAAGTTGTATGAATACCATCGAGTGTAGAAGCACATAAGGAAGTTGACAGGCAAATTTCTTTGTTGTAAAAAGAAGTGCCCTTGATCCAGTTCAGTATTACAAGCTAAGCAAAGAATATATCAAGCCAGTTCATTAGCAGGTGCCACAACCGAGCTTGAGTACCATAAAGCATACAGTACACTCTTGGGGTTTTCCGAAATCAATAAGATTTTTCCGCTAACAATAAGGTCACTGCAGAGTCTTGACCAACCAGATCATAATTTTTCTAATGGTGTTAGACTCTCAACTCAATCCTAGTCCCTAAAAACAGCAGTACAGAGAAAAGGAAGCACATTGATAACAAGTAGGTTTCCAGAAAGAGCACACAGATTACAACACAAATTCAGGCCGACCAATCAGTCAATCATTTCCAAGTGTCAACATTCACCAAATGAATCATCCACAATATCCCGATTACAACACTCAATTCAGCAAACAAAGACTCAGCCCTAGAGAACCAGATTCCATAAAATTCCAAAGAAAAAGAGCGTCATGGGGATGGAATACATACCTTGAATTACGCCATCGCGGTTGGTAATTGCGAGAGGAAGAAGATGCCGGTCGTGGGAGGCAGAAGGATGGATGACAATGACAAGGCCAAATTGGTGGGCTTTCCTCCGCTTCTCTTCTCGGCTCTTGTTTTGACGGAGAGACGCGCGTGGTTCAGGCGCGTGAGATGTCCACCAGGATTGTGTTGGATGAGCCACTTGATCTCCTCCCGCTTGGTGCTTGGGCCGCACGTGTGTCTGCTGGAGCCGTCAAACTTGTCTTTTTCTCTTTTTTATATAAAAAATATCTATATCTATATATATAACAGAATAGGATTTCTGTTGTGACGCTCCCGAACCGGTCGGTCTGGTTCGGTTCGATCCGGTTCAGTTCGGTTCGATCCCGGTTGGTTCGGTTTCAAATTTTAAAAAATCATTCGGTTTACAGTTTCATATTTTAAAAAGGGATGACTAATAATTTGGTTCAATTTTAATTTTTCTCGAACCGAACCGTCGGGACGACGGGTGCCTTTAATCGTTCAGTTTACAGTTTCATATTTTAAAAAAGGGTAAGTAATAATTTGGTTCGATTTTTAATTTTTTTTGAACCGAACCGTCGGAACGACGGGTGCCTTTACTTGTATATATATAACAAAATTAGATTGGGAGCATGGCGACGCTCTCGGTCAATTCGGTACGATCTCTGTTGGTTTGGTTCGATTTGAAATTGATCGGTTCGATTTGGTTTCTGTTGGGGTATTGTTCGGTTCGGTTTGAAATCGATTGGTTCGATTTTAAATGTTAGTAGATCGGTTCGGTTTTAAATTTTCGGTTTCAAATTTTAAAAAATCGATGACTAATAATTTGATTTGATTTTTAATTTTTTTCGAACCGAACTGATCCAAACCCGTCGATTCGATGGGTACTCTGCCTAATATAAATATAAATGAAGATGAATGAGCACCGTTCAAATAACATTTTATGGTTTTATTTATTTACTTTTTATACTACATAGTACATGCCGCCGCCGGAATGAGGAGCTAAAAGAAGAATTGGTAACCTTCGATTTGATATTATGGGTTGGACAAAATTATTGGAGCCGCCGCAGGTTCATTGTCAGAGGTAGATTTAGAAAAGTAAGTTGATTGGTCATAATAAAAATTTATTATATTATATTTTAAACAGATTACAAACACTCTTATTAGAAATATTTTTGAAAAATACATTTATATATGAACGTAAGTATACAATCACTCATTTATCGATCTTCAACACAATTGTGCAGTCGATATTTTAGAATATCCATTGTGTAAAATGCTCTTTTGCAACTATTGTTATTGTTACTAGTTAGATCAATGACAAATTCACCCGAAAATAGATCTATCTGTACACGATGTCATCCGAGTCTCTTGAGTTCAACATCAGAAAACTCATAAGGATAGCTTAGCAAATCATAAGATTTTATCTTTATCAAAATGAGCAAATATGTCACTTAAATAGCTCATACATCAGAGTATGATAATGATGCACGTTCATGATGTCACGAATCTTTCTTCTTCACTTATCAAGTTGGACAAATCTAACATCTATGTCAACTAGCGAATTGTCAAATTTTTCACAAAAATAGGACACTT
>NQLW01000912.1:112773-132172 GCA_002312845.1 Kalanchoe fedtschenkoi | reverse complement strand
AAGAGTTAATTAAAGTTGGCGAGCAAGCAATGAACATAAGAAGTTAAACTATTTTCCTTCATTATCAATGTCTTTAAACCATTACAAAGCTAAAATATTCTCCTTCATTTATGTGCACCCTTGACATGATTAAATTATATTTTATGAATAAGAGTTCAATGCTCCCTTAAGTGACCAGGTTGTAGTCTCTGAGACACGTACTATACCAATTATTCACTCTATAATCTCTCTTATTTTATTCACATAATGTATTGCGACTTTCATTTGTTATTTGATTGAAACGTTACAAGACTCATTAATTAAGATTGCAAAATAATCTTCATCAATATTCTTAATAATGATAAAAAAACCTTTTTATGCTGCACCATGTGAAACGTCACAAGACTCTCTTAAGATTGCAAAACATTCTTGGTGCAATCTATAGAACAGCATTGTCAATTAACTCATTGTAATTAGCAAGAAACTTCAAAAATTTAAGAAAAGTTCAGTATATTGATATCTCTTCCTTAGATCATTGCACTTTTGCATAGCTAGAATATGCACACTAGCAGGCCCTCCAACATGCATATCCAATCGGTCTTATTTGTTCAAATTAGTAAATCTTTTTAAGCAAAAGACTCACTGCTTCCTCATTTTTTGGTATCTGATCTTAAAGGGTAGCAACAGTGACAAAATGTTTTCTATATTGTATTCCAGCCAATCTTTATACTTTATAAACCAATTATCGTTAGACTTTTCTTAGCTCCTCCAATATTCCTCTGTGAATTTTATGTTTAATTGGTTAACAAGGCTCTTTCAATAGGCATGCTCCTTTTACCTCATCTCTAATATTTGGTTGGTACTCAAATATATATTTTTTTTCAATCCAAGATCAATGGGTGAGTTTTCCAAATCAACTCGTACATCATCAATATTTGAACTATTTACAACATTCTAAAAGTGGATGATTCTGGAGTTTTTATTTTGTAATATTTACATATCTGGAAAATATACTTTTAAAATAAGAACTACATCAACATAAGAAAAGTTTTACAAAAAAATAAAAATAGTGCACCCATATTAAACTTTTAATTTGAATAAATTATCTAGAATTTTTTGAGTCGAAATGAAGCCCCTACAATTCAAATCAATATCTTCAGCTTATAATTTTAAAAAATATAAAACGAATTAAGAATGCGATTGAGGGCGTAGTGACTGCTGAATGCAGCTGTTGGCGGGTTGTAATGCTAAATGTGACTATCTTAATGTGTACTTCTAAATTCAGTTTTAACTGAATTTTTCTTTTTAATTTTTTAATTATTATTTTGGGAAAGAGACTCTATTTCGCAGAGTAGAAAATTTATCTGCATTGGCAGGTAAAAAGACAGTAATATCCTCCATAATAGGTTGGGGTGTCTTCAATACGTATGATTAATTTGGTAATTAATATATGAAAGAGAAAAAAAGAAAAAAAAAGTAATGTGAGAATAGATGAATAAGATGTTTTCTTTTTCTCTTTCTTATGTTAATGACTAAATTGTTCATGTGTATTAAAAACACTAAAACTAAATACATGATGGTAGTAATGTGTTTTCACCCGCTAATGTAAATAAATTTATATTATGACAAATAGAGTCCATAAACCCTTATTATTTCTCTACAATTTTACTTACATCGAACACAAAATTTCATTAGTTTTTTATTTTTAACTCACTTTTCTTCCCATGACATTTTTCTTAACGTAAATAGAGTTGTGCATGTTTGGTAGACAATATAGTATAAGAATGCATCACTAGCATCTTTATAAATAATATCACATACTGAGAATGTATTATAAATACAGATTACTCCCTTTGATCTTTTTTACATGTCACTTAATCAAATTTTTTGTTCACTTTTATTTATCATTTAATACTTTTTCAATGCGTATTTAATATCTACAACTAGTTTAAAAAGTCAAACATTAGTGATTTTATTATCATAAACAATAAAAAACAATCGTAAACCAGTAATAATCCGTAAATTCTATCTTAGACACAAACTTTTAAAAACATACATTAAATTTTTACCTATTAATTCGCTCAACCACTAGCATTAATATCACATTAATCTATTCAATTTAACTTTAAACGACATGTATATTATGACGAAGTGAGTATACAAGATCAATTTTATCTCATGTTATTAATATTCATTATTATTTTGAACCAAACACATTATAACAATAATATTTATGTTATCTCATTCGTTCTTGATTCGTGTTACGAAATGTACACTTATGTGTCGTTCTGTAAAATTAAAAGCTGAATGCTGAGTGTCGTATGAGAATCTGAATGGTCAGACCATTGGTCAAACCACATCTGATTGCTGAATGATTTACTTTCTTTTGGTAATTTATTTTTTAAAATATCTTAATAAATAATATTTTGTCAATATAAAATTATAATTATAATTTTACAACGTAAAAATAAAATCAAAATTTATAATCATGTTATAAAAATATTATTTATTTATGGAGTGTGTGAGATTCTGATTAAAGAAACTAGCTGCGGTCGGCGTTGATGTGATTATGATTGAAGTACGATCCAGACAGAGTTGATTTCAAAAATATATAAAAAATAAAGACATAATTATAATAATCGTATCGATATCGCCTTTGAATGATTCAGATGTAAAATTGGTAACAAATCATTCAAACTTTCCAAATATTCATTAAGAGAAAAAGAACAAGTGTTCGGTTCACTGAATGCTTAATACAATAAGAGATCACCTCTTAATATAGCTCAATAAATGCAACAAAATAAGGTCTTATTTAAATGACTTTTTACCAACAAGGTGTTAGTATGGTGGCTAATGGTGTTGTCTAACAATCAAAGTTTTAGGTTCGAGCTTTGATGGTACCCCATTTATGATACGTCTGACAATCACAAAAACAATTAATTAATTAATTAATTAATTAACTTTTCATATCCATATGAGGAAGCTAATAATAATAAACGCCATGTTTTTCTTTTATTTATAAATAATTATGATGCTTTGTTCTATCTTTCAAATCCTCATAATCCCATTGCTCAATTCTTCTCTTCATTCAAATTCTTGAGCAGCACCTTCCCCCCTCTCTCCCCCCTACTCCAGCCTCGCCCATCACCCCGCCACACCCAAAAACCTAATTACTCACCTTCGGCAGCTCCAACTCCAACCTCGACCTCCTCAACGGCCGGCTCCTAATTACGCCCTGACAATTCAACAAAATTCTAAACGTATTTTGTTGCCTTACAACTGCAGATTTTCAGCATTGGAAAGTTTAATCGCAGTAGCAGAAAAGATTAATAAAAGGACGCAAGCCCAACTTCCTCTCTTCTTAGTTTTTGCTGGATAAACTTATTTTCTCTGTTCTCTTCTACTTGCCAATTTATTGCATTTTTTTGTCTACTTTTATTCGTCATCTAATAATTTTTAATGTGTGTTTAATATCAGCAACTATCTTAAAACTTCAAACATTAATCACTTATTATCATAATAAAAAAATCATTTCTCACCGATAATAATCTATTAATTTTATTTTTTGCGCAATTTTTTTTAAAGAAACACTAATCATCCATTCATTAAATTTGGTTCACCACTTATATTGACTTCACACCGATCTACTTAAATAAACCATAAACGACAAATATAAGATGAAGGAAAGAGTATTATCATCACATGAATTATGTACAATTTCTTTGGAAACATCAAAATTCATTTTTTGTGAGAATTATATTTTATTCTCTTATAAAAACTGTTGATTGCAGATGTATCCGACAACATAAAGCCTAGAATTGTCTCCTAAACAGAATGAACACGGAATTTTATGAAAAACAAAAACTATAATTAAATTTGAAATAAAGAAATTAAAAAAGAGAAAATATACATGGATCCGGTACGGCTCTAGGAGAAAGGCATTTTTCCATTTACGGGAGCATCTTGTCGTTTGCAATCAAAGTGGTGTATGATTGTGTGTTTGTTGGTAAAAAATGAGAGATAAATTTCAAAGGAGATCTTTAAATTTGAATTATTATTATTTATCTATTTGCGGTCTGAAAAATTATGATTATGAAAAAAATGTAAAAATTAGACTGATTTTCTAAAATAAAATTTACCATTACACTTTTAAACTAATATTATTAAAAGACTTAGATTCATGTGCGAAAATTACATCGTTTGGTTATAAAGTTGAATAATGTAGTTTTGCACACATAAATAAAATGATGTTTTTTCATATTCAATCATTCATAATCTTTAACAAATTTAATAAGATCAATTATATCTAAAAAATTTAACAAATTTTTTTCACCACATCTTTTTAGACAATTATAATAATTTGAACCGTAATTGAATAAATAGTAGTAATTCATTGCCCAGTTGAAGGTTTTTTTTCCAAAACTCTCAATCACATATAATATGTCTTTAACTCCTTTGAGAGTGATACCTATCAAATCTTAATCAGAAATTATGACCACAGGCTGCCCTAATTTGAGAAGGACATGTAACTTCACATGTAAGATGAAGTGATCCATATAATTTGATTTTGGAGTGTAGTCCATCAATTAAATTATACCCATCCACAGAACGAAAAAGATAAAGCTGAGCACCAAGTTGGAGATACATGAATTTTGTTTTTAGTTGACATCACATACCCAATCTTATAAGAGTCACAATTATACCAATTTCTTGTTTCTTTTTTTTTTTTTTTTTTTTGATAGTGACGTTAGGTTCATTGCGAGTCAGCTTATGCGTATTTTCATTGTATCCATATGCATACGGTATCGTCAAGTCTTAAACTTATAATCTTAGAGTAGTTAGACAACACCCTTAATCACTAAACTAACACTTTGTCGGTCCCTTTATTGGTTATACTATAGTGTATATAATAGAGCTATGGGTTTTGATTATAGATGCAGAGTGAGAGAAACAAGCTAAATAATTTTCTGCATTTTTATAATTGAACCTAGTCAACGAATAATAAAATTGAGAAGGAGAAAATAACTATCAGAGGTGAGAAATAATCAATTCAAAACAAGAAAAAAATATTATTGAACTAAAAACAATGATATGTAGCAACAAGTTAAATGACAGTGCCGCAAACTTCTTCTTCTTATTAACATTAACTATCGTTTTATAGTCATTAATATGTTGTGTAGCATGCATTCATTGGTGCAACCATAGTGCCTCCAGATTTATATATATATAAGGTTAGTTTCAGACTTTTTTCTGATCGAGTAGCTTTGTGAAGCTCCAAGAAAAATTCGATCTAGAACAGCCAGCCCTCAATTCTCTCTCTTTAGTAAAGAGTTAAATATTCATGACAATTAAATTTTTCATGCTTTTAATTTTAATTACGTTTGTTGCTAATACATGCAATCACTCTTAGGTGTCGTTGTGTAAAATTAAGAGTTGAATGTTTTATGAGACTTTTAATGGTCAGACCACTGATTAGACCATATCTGGTTGCTGATTGCTGAATAATTTACTTTCATTTGGTAAATCATTTTTTGAACATTTGATTGTATTATAATTTAATTACCCTTAGTTCATGATCACGTTGCTCGGCAACTATTTTCCGCATCGGCGTTGACTCGTTGCACAACTTTTCTAAAATCTCTAAGGTTAAATAATTCAGAGAAGCGAGGGCCAGTGGCTGATTTTATTTTTGATCCATCACATTCTTTTTTTATAAACCATCACATTTCAATCGTACAGTGTCTAGACAATATGAAATGAAAGTACACAATGAAAGGGAGTTTGGCACTAGTGAATATTCTTATTTAAACCAATTGCAAGTTGTTTTCAATATTTGAAAGAAACTTGATGTCATATATCAGTACAATGAACTAGGTGGATGAGAAATACAATTTTTTTCTATTAAAACTCTTCTTTCAATTAGCGTCAGATAACCGATTAAGGTATTTGGCTACTCTCCTGTGCAATTCTCTCATATTCTAGTAGGTCATGCTTGTTGTTGTTGGACACTTCAAAGGGAAGTAAACTAGCCCTATTTCTATTTCTCTCACAAATCGTAATTTTTTGTCCAGGATAAGCTACAATAGTATGGTACTTATAAACGAGTTTATGAAAAGAGATGCACATGAACCTACAACAAGGACCTCAAATCCTTTCATAAGAAAAGAGTCAGTTGCACCTTCAAATTTTGTGATGAAATATATGTAAAATATATTTATGGTAGAGAACAAAATTGAATTAACATTAATTGACTTCTCCAGTTCTGATTGCAACACAAAAGCTTGATAGGCTAATGCATTTTTTCTGTTACCGCAAAAGAAAAAATAGAGATAAGAAGTAGAAAAAAAAGCATTGTTCAGTAGTGAAATAAGTTTACAGTTTACCTGTTTTCTTCTGTTATAAAATAATGATAACGCATGTGACATCACAATAAAAATCCCAAAAAATAGATATATAACATGTATGGCACATGTTAGAGATTCTCGACAAGAACGTTGATCATCCTACCCCAAATGAGCAAAATTTTAGTAATTTCTTCACCTTTTCGAGGCTTGATAAAATTCGAGAGAAGGCACAATCAAAGGCATGATCGGGTAATCTGGGTGACGGTCAGAGGTGGTCGGGTAATTTGGGTGGCGGTCGGAGGTGGTGCGGGCGTTTGTAGTGATGATGTAGAAGAGAGTTATTTGGTAGTCAAATGAAAATTATGAAAGACGAGACTTTGAGGAGATTTGGCTAAGGTTTCTGAAAAGCTCTAACAGATTCAGATATGATATTGAGGAAAAATGATTCAGACCTATCGAATACTCATTAAGCGCAAAATAATAAGTTGTCAGTTCACTGAGTGCTTATTACAATAAGAGATCATCTTTAAATAGAGCCCAATAAGAACAACAAAAGAAAACCTTCTGCTGCCTGAAAAATAGCCTATGACAACGGTTTTGAGTCTGTACCATAGAAATCATGAGGAAAATTTTCAAAATTATGGCAAAACATAAAAACTATTACTTTAGGTCATCAAATGCAATAATTTTGAATTTATGCCATTTTCAATGTTGCATAATGTCATTTTGAACTTAGTGACGTATTTGAATGTTTGAATGTTGAAGGAGGAAGAGATGCAACCATGAATGACACTGGATTTGAACATTAGTCTTGGAGGACCATTTATATTAACCTTGTATTTTTTTAATATAATTTGTATTTATTTGCAATTTGTTTTTCGTCCACGTTACATGTTGTGTGTTTGTTTTAAGTTTATGATTATTAGACACATGTGTTGTAATGTTGTGTGTTTGGGCCTGTTACATTCTTTGTTTTTATTTGTTTATAATATTTGGTTAGTTTATAAAAATTTTCTTGTTTGAAATTATATGAAGTTATGTTAAAAAAATTTAAATGTTATTATACCACATTGCTTGCTAATTCTCTTTGCTTTTGAGAGTTTAAATAATTATGTGTTCTAAGTTGATTATGAGAAATAGAAGTAGTGTATTGTAATGAGAGGCATTGAAACAGTGCAATTATCATCAATTTTGGTTGTTTTACATCTGGTGTGTATGAACAAATATATGGTAGAATATATCTTAGAAATAAGTTTATTTATAAATGTCTTAATGTTTTGGAGTTGAGGTTTGCACTATATAGTTGTCTATCTTTTATTCTTTCCAGACTTTAATTTCTTTAAAGATTTTTGTAAATATACACGAGGCTCATGAGAAATGAAGGCAGTATCGGCTAATGAAAGGCATTCATACATATGTCAAGTATTAAAACAACGTAACTATCATCCAGACATATTTATTTTACATGCGGTAAATATGAACAATTTTATGGTATAATCTATTTTAGAAGTAAATTTATTTAAAAACTCTTAATACATTTTAGCTGAAGTTGGTTTGTCGAAATTGCCCCTCGTTTGTGCACACTGCTTGCTCTTCTCCTAGCCTTCAATTTCTCTTTATTTTTATATACATAAGGCTCTTGATAATTAAAAGCAGTCTAAGATAACAAGAGACATTCATTTGATATTAGTTATTTGTCTTGGTCAATGACCTGATTGATCGCATGACGACTTGTTATGTTTGTAATAAATTGGAAGCATTGAATTTATAGCGGCATTGGATGTTTTACTCATCAAAAAGTATTGAACAAGATTATAATTCAAAATTTGTTGGTGGAAATGAGGATCTTGTTGAATTTACAAGATTAAGAGGTGCAACATGTATAATTGTATGAGATGTCCGTGTCGATGGTGTAAAAATAGGAAGAAACTTTCAGTGAACACCGTTAAGAGCAATTTGTTCAGTAGATAGTGTATGTATGACAATTACAATTAGACTTCTTATGGGGAAGATGTAATTCTATCTGACTTAAATTTTATGAAGATTCAATGTTTGTTGATTGATAGTTTGCTTCCACTAATCCAATCCATACGTAATTAAAATCTTAAAACCCGATGGATGATGATGTTCATGAAAAAAAATTGATAAAATACAAGACACTAATAATTTGTGACATGATGCATAAGAGGTCTTATACCCTAGATTTACTTCTCGTGCCAAATTGGATGCTCATACGAGAATGATAAGTATCAAAATCAGTGAGCACATCTCGGCTAGTGGCTTGGTGAGGGACACAAATGTTCTAAGAACTTCTATCACTACCAAAATAAGAATACTTTCCGGCCAAAATATTATGCCACTGAAAAGTGGTTAAAAATTTTCTGTCTAGTTTTAGGGATATTTTGATAAAAAAATCAAAAGTTTTCATGAAACAACGGTCTAATATGATACATGTTCTCGATAAATAATTGAAATTTCTCTGAAAACTTTCGAGCAGTTTCAGTCGATTTTGCGACCAATGTTCTATTTATCTAAAACATGGCCAAAAAACTGGCGGGAAAAAACCTAAATCAAACGTAGATCCATTTTTTCTCCATTCTCCTTCTTTCTTCTCCTCTCACTTTTTCTTCCCATCCTGCTAATGTTGCATATTCTCCCGCTCATGCTTCAACATTTCATCTCGCCAGATCCGTACAGAAAAATCTCACACATTTGTTGAGAAAGCGATTTTAAGTCTCTTGATGACCTTCGGCTAGACATATAGGTAGCTGTGCCATCCGCAATGAGTTGAAAAGCCAAATCAAATTTAAAAGGACTCAAATCTATATATATATAACAGAATAGGATGTCTATACGACGCTCCCTGCGGTTAGGTTCGGTTCGGTTCGGTCCGGTTTGGTTTGGTTCGGTTCGATTAGATTCAGATTGATTCGGTTTGGTTTCAAATTTTAAAAAATCATTCGGTTTACAGTTTCATATTTTAAAAAGGGTTGACTAATAATTTGGTTCAATTTTTAATTTTTCTCGAACTGAACCGTCGGGGCGACGGGTACCTTTAATCGTTCGGTTTACAGTTTCATATTTTAAAAATGGATGATTAATAATTTGGTTCAATTTTTAATTTTTTTCGAATCGAACCGTCGGGACGACAGATGCCTTTACTCGTATAATTCTAATAATATTCAAATGTCCCAGAACGTCCAAACATATCTACCATAATAATGTGGATCCCCATGGTGTTGCGTGCATGGGATTAGAGGACCCTACTAAAATTTTTAATTTAATATAGTGTATTGATTAACTTCTGATCCTAAACCTTCTAACAATAGAATTACTAAAATTTTTAATTTAATATATTATATTGATTAACTTATGATCCTAAACCTTCTATCAATAGAATTTTGACACTCCTTAAAATATTAGATTACATTGTCATCCTTCTAATAATCAATTTAATATCATGAATTATTTTAAATTACTATAAATCTAAATTTTAATTTATTATCTCAAAATATAAATTTGATATTGTAAGAATATTAAATTATTCAAATTCATCTTTAAATTTTTAATAATTTATGTGCACCTCTTTAATCCCTTAGGACATCCACATTGAAACAAACTTAAAAAAAAAAAATTCTTTCATGCCACATTAGATTTATGTCAATCACGTCAACATTGTCATGAAACTCATTTTGACCAATTTTTCACCCACATTGAAATGATTTTTTCACAACTCTACACTTGGAACTCACATGTCATATTGTACATTTTTTAAAATTATTTCACTATTTACATATGAAAAATATTATATTTTTTTATTTTAGCAGATAAAAAATATTGATTGCAAGTGTTATTATTATTATTATTTGAATATTTGAGAACTAGATTAGTCAACACTTTTAAGTTTTAAGCACCGTAGATAGCACAAACCAGTTAATTAAAACACTTTAATAAATATTAGAAGACACTTCTAACTAAAAAGTAATGTCTAAAGTCTAAAAAATTCCTTTCCAGAGAGCGCTTCAAAGACTGACACAAAACTTCTTAGAGAGCTTAAATTGGGATGCCAAGAGAAGCTATATTGTAATACATGGAGTTGCTAGATTATGTATAAACGAATTAGGAGCAGAAGAACAGCCAACATATTCCAAATTACATCAAATTAACCACAAGACGATTATAAAACTGTACACCTGGAACTGGACAAACCAACAGAAGCTGTTGTTGTATTGCGAATGTAATAGGAGGTTGCATTTCAGAATTTAATCGTACTTAAAACACATCAGCCAGTTCATGTGGCAGTATAGTATCGAGCGAGCAAAGGCTCCCAAGTCTACATCAAATATCTAGCTGTGTTTCTTTGTCTGCCAATCACTGCAACTTCCTGGAAGAGTTCAGTGTTCACTTCAACAAAAATATCTTCATAAATTTTCTTCTCATGAATCTTTCACTCACATTGAATAAACCTTGCATACAAATTTATATATGAATTCACGTGTCATATTACTTTTTTATACATTTTCATATCCAACTAATTACCAATTTAGTAAATATTTCATTATATTGTTATTATTTGTTTATATTACATTTATTAGTTTTCGGAAAAAAATTAAAATTTACATTAAATAAATATAATTATATATCAAATCTATTACACTTCACAGTTATTTTTTAACGTAAATTATAACGGCTATAAAATATTTAAATTTAACTGTATACGACATTTGTAATATGAAAAAGGCATATAAGCTCAACCCAATTCATTTAAAAAATCCTAAATACATATATGTAGGGGTGTTCACAGGTCCAAAATCGGACCGGACCGGAACTGAAATTCATAAATTTTAAGATCCAAGACCGGACGGAATTCTAATAGGTCTAGACCGGACTGAAAAATTCTGGGTTTGGACCGGACCGGCCGGTTTGGACCGAATTAATAAAAAATAAATATTTTTATCAAAATAATAACTAAATAATATTTTATATATATTTTAAGATAGATAAATGTAAATATCATACTAAAAATATTGTTTTACTTAAAAAAATGTGAAACCGATCCATTCCGGTCCGGACCGGAATTCTCAAGATTTGGACCGGACCGGACGGAAATCGGAATCAATAAAATTGATGGACCAAAGACCGGACTGGAATCCATCGGTCCGGTCCGGTTCGGTCCATTTTGGTCCGGTTCTGAATCATTTTTCAGTCCGGACCGAATTTTGTACACCCCTACATATACTGCGTTTATAACTTTAAAACGCCGTAAAATGTGTTCAGCAATAACATATATGACGTTTTTAACGTGAAAATACCGTATAAAGTCTACACATTAAAAACACCGTATAAATTAATTAAAACGTCGTATATGTTTCATGGAGCGCCTCATGCAAATAAGCGGTATCATGTGAGAAGAGGATAAACCATTCTCCACATTGAGATTTCGTGTCAGGTAAGATTTATCCTCTAACATAAACCTCATCTATATAGAGCTTTATTGGAGATGCCCTGATAGTTCAAGAGTTACTAGCCAACCAGCTAGCTAGCTCTTTAATACCCAAAACTGATATATAGAAGCAGCGAATTGTATTATGAATGAAACCCGGTTACAACCCCAGCTTAGCTAGCTGCCTCAAATGAGACATTGCGAGATTCTGAGGAGATGGATAACGAAGAAGGAGAGATCTAATAATTATGATTGTGAAAAGAGAGTTCATATATTGAAAAGATTTGTTCTATCGGTCTTGCAATGCGACATCAGTGCTAACCAACCCCAACATGATCCTGCAGCTTCAAAGATAAATGCATATATAATTAAGAAGACATAACACTTTCAATACCCTATAGCTAGATAGTGACTCCCTACAAATGTGGAAAACTTAGCATGTCGTCAATAAACTTTCCAATGCTGATATGAGAAGACCCTCCTTCTTCCCCAGCCTTCTCCGCCTTGTCAGCAAGCTCTTTGGCTCTTTTTCTCCTCTCTTCTCCTTCCACACCTCCATCCATCAGTTCTTCAACACCCTTCTTAACAACATCCTTGTCCACAAGCACACCTATTTCTTCTTCCTTCCCAAACTCCATCATCTTCTTGACACCGATGCGCACCCCGACCCTCAACACATCCACCAGCAACTTCTCGTTGAGGAACTGATCAGCAAAGAGCGGCCAGGTCAGCATGGGCAGGCCTGCCGTGATGCCTTCCATTGAAGAATTCCACCCGCAGTGCGTCAAGAATCCTCCAACTGCGGGGTGTGACAGGAGTAGCACCTGGGGTGCCCAACCCCACACGACCAGCCCTTTTGTTTTCACTCTTTCTTCGAAACCATTTTCGAGCATCAACTCCTTTAATTTCTTTGACCCGCTTGCTCCTCCTGCTCCTGATCGTATAACCCATACAAACGGCCTCTCGGAAGCCTCGAGGCCAAGCCCCAGCTCCAGCATCTGACCCGGTGTAAGATTGCAGAGGCTTCCTAGACAAACATATATTACACTGCCAGAGCCAGCAGCTGGCTCCACGTGCAGGTCCAGCCATTTCAAGCATTCATTCACATCAAAAGAGGCAGTGTTACCTCTGCCAACCTTGTCCGAGTAGTCTTTGTTGCACCTTGATACAGGGCCGACGCACCAGATTTTCTTTTCCATCACCTTTTCATAGTTGGTGATATATTTAGGCTCCAACTCCTCAAATGTGTTCAATACCACCCCGTACGCTCCTTTCTCATCTTCCGTAAACTTTTTCCGCAGTTCTATCCATTCTTCACTTTTCTTTGCTACCATGCCCTTTACCTGTGCTCGAATCAAACTGATTCGGTCAGGCATGCCTGGAATCTCAAAGCTCTCTTCGTCGTCAGATGGTATAGTGTCGAGAATCTGAGAGGTCTTTATGTGATGCAAGCACAGAAGCGCGAAGCAACACATACCATGGAACAGAATCCTCGGAATACCCACTTTGCGGGCAACCTCGGAAGCGTAAGTAAAACACATGTCGGCGAGTAGGCAGCTAGGTTTAGGATGAATATTCATAAGAAAAGTTTCGAGCTGGGGTTGCATCAAACCTATAGCGACCATAAAGTTCATGACCATTGTATTTGAAGGAAGGGCATCGAAATTCTCGCAACCCAGTGGCAGCCCGGCTTCCTCAGCTGGAAAACTAAGTTCCTGGACATGAATATTCAAGGCTAGTTCATTATTAGCCCTGGATAAGGCCGGCCTCACTCTAGCCAGATTCATCGGAGTCAGCAGCAATGTAACGGTGGCACCTCGCTGTGCTAACAATTTGGCGATGTCCATCATAGGGATGGTGTGGCCTTGAGCCATAAAAGGAAACAAAACGAAGTGAGGCTGCTGCTCATGCTCGAAGATGGCCATGTGAACTAAAGCTAACCGAGGGGAAAACAAAAGACTGACACAGCTTGGCTTGGCTCTCGCGGGTTTCTCTCTACCTTTGAGAAGAAGAAATTTATCACACCACTCGAGGAACTTAAGGTGATTTGAGGCGGTTAGCAAGCTCTTGGAATGTGGTTGTAGTAGAGAGATTGGGTTTAGAAAGAGTGTGGAAGGGGCCAGTGTTTGCTAATAAGGACATGCATTTTTTGGCGTTTCATCCGTGTCTGCATGCCCATCTCTCATGTTACGTTTCAATCTTGTTCTTCTGAATGTTAGCAAATTTGATATTCGCTTGTTGTGATAGACTCCTATGCATTGGATAACGAGAGAGCCATTGGTTGATGCTTCTCAGAGTTTTCTTCAAAATATGGGGGCCACATGTTCTTCGCCCAAATTTCATCAATCATTTTGTAAGCTTAAATTTAGCATAGTAAACATATCTTTATAAACACAAATATATTCCAACAATAATTATAAGTTTACAGTACTTGAACTATACAATAGATTTAGCCATTAAAAACAATAGAAGTTGACATGAGTAAAAAGGTAGGAAAAACCCCTACTATCTAACTCAGATCTATTATAGAATGAGATATTTTGCTGTTGTCCACTGACTGCCGCGTCATAGATTACAAATATAACCAAAAGGCATGCCTTGGTACACCACTGTGTACGCTCTTGACAATGATTGTAGATGGTTCTTTAATCCCTCTTAAACTCTCTTTAAATAGGCACGAAGTAGCTTAGTATTTAAGAAACAAATTGATGTTGATCTCTGATGAATATCTTTGGGCGATTATGATACAAGTCGGACTTATCAGCTTATGAAAATTAGAATCAGATTCGGATGTCAAAATAAGATGCAAGAGTTTGTCAGATCTTTTAACAGATATCAAGTAAGAAATAGGCTCTAAATCTTCATAGAAATTTGTAGAGAATTGTCTATAATTTCCATAACCTTTTGAAACACGTAAATTGGACATCTAGCATGAAAGTTATGCCCCTTAAAACTTGGAAGGATTCTACCGTTCGAATTTGAAAACGACATTTATCGCGTGCACGTGTCATTTAAGTCTTGTGACACTGATGTCGTGCGCGGCCAATGTATACGTCGTCTTCTCTTCTTATTTCATTGTGTGACACGTGTTAGTTCTCTCCGTACGCGCGACAGTGAACCACTATACACAGCTATTATTGCGCTCAGCTGACTGCTGTCTTTTGTCCGATTTTCTTCATTAGTTTGAACTTTGCTCCAAAATTATCCCTTTTTACACTTTTTTGGATTAATACCTGAAATACAAAACCAGATAAAGCTATTAAATAATACTCAATAATATTCAGAAATTAGATGAGTTTAGCATAGATAAAACTGAATAATTGGTCTCATCACGCGTGCAAGTTTATAACTTGCCGCGCACGCACCTTATTTATTTGAAACTCGTGAAGTTATCCATCGAAGTTGCATGCAAAGAGGAAGATACCTCACGCGCAGCCTGATAAGCAGCGCATGGTTAAGGAGACCAATTTCGTCTGACTGCGATTACCGAGTTATCTCTTTCCCCGCTTATTTCTCTTTACTATTATATATGCTTATAAATTGTGAGGACACAGTTGATTTTTTTTTGTGGGTGTGGAAATCATTACTTAGTGTTAATAGAGCCAAATTTAGTGTTGATAGAATCTTGAGTATTTTTGTTATTTTTACATACTTGTAAAACTATTTTCAAAAAATCCAAGCTCTGCTAGTTATCAACTACTTCATTCAAGTAATTTGATTTCATGCATATGTTGATGAATTTTTATGATTTACTCAAATGGTGTGGTTTGAGAGTTCGAAAAGTCTTGCTAAATCCTGTTAACACTTGGACTGAGGTAATCTCTAGTAATTTTTCTGTGTATGACCTTGTTTGAGTATTGCTTATGGGTTAATTCTTTAAAAATATTTTTTAAAATGACCTATTTTCTCTTGAAGGCATGATTATAAATAAAAAAATAACTCCTCTAGGCTCAACGGCCAATAAAAAAAATCAGAGAGTGAAAAGTTTCAAAAAGAACTTAGAAAAAAAGGAAAAAATAAAGCTAGATAGAGTTGTTGGTAAAGCTTATTTTTTCACAAAACCAAAAGTTTAAACTGTTAAGCTACTCTAATTACGAGCATGTGTGCTAAACCAGCAGCTGAAATCCCCCTGACTTTGAGCGAGATTACGGTTTGGGTATCCATTTATTTCCGGTTTTGTGAAGGGTGTGCAGTATGATTTTTGCATAACTAGTAAGGCATGCTCATTTTTTGTTCATATTTTGACCTTATTATTATTCATTATTTTTTTAAATAGATTATTCCTGTGAAAGCAGGTGCAAACATAAAAGATGAATATGGTTTATGTCAATGATTTTGCATTTATCATGATTATTTGTTAGATGTTTGTTGTGAGTTAAGTTACAAGTTCAGATAGTATATGGACAACAATGTAAGGATACATTAAAACAGAACTACACAGGATATGATACATTTATTGGTTGTGATGTCTTTAGCTTTATTGTTTGCTTGAGGACGATTAAGAGTTAGTGTGGGGTATTTGATGAAATCAAATTATTCGATCTATTTTATACTTAACTCACATAATTCTTGACCGTTCTTGAGTATTATTATCTGATTTTAGCTAGTGTTTATGTTTAAGGCTTATTTTAGATCTTAATGCAAATATGTGCTAAAATGAAAATTTTAGAGCAAAATTTGGACAAGGAAAGAAAGTCGGACACAAGACGGTTTCTGCCAAGTAACAAGCAAGTAGTGAGCTGGAATCAATATATGTGCGCGGCAAACGTGGCAAAAGCAAGACACATGTCACACTTAGAAGAAAGAGTAAGATGACATCATCATTTTTTCACACGCAAGAGCCAAGCTCGTGGGACATTAGTGACACATGCATTTGAAGTATGCATTGTTTCCTAATCTGAGACAACAGACCTTCCAACTTGTGAGGCGTGTAACATCCAACGCAACTGTCTGATTTGTGCGATTCAAGCCTAAATCTCAGTGGATTTCTACCAAAAAGATGAGTAAAGTCGGTGGGCATAAAAGTTTCAAAATTCTACTCAAAATCCGATTTTGATTTTTATCACCCGACAAGTCTGAATCTAAACTGAATTCCTAAAGATATTCATCAAGAAGATTTACATCAATTCGTACAAATCATATTGCTTATGTATAAGCCACTCACACTTTTATAAGGAGGTATTCTCCCTCTTTTCAAGGTGTGTGTGTGATTGTTGTGCCACTCTCGACTGCCAACTTTAAGAAAGTAGTGTATAGAGCAAGGAAGCTCGTCCTAGATTGGTTTAGATTCAGTTTGTAAGAGTTCTCTTTATTAAACTTATTGTGTCTATCTCTATGGATCTTAGTGGCTAACTCCCTTGTGTAGTTCAAGACTTGTGACTTGTGAATGTTGTTGTGAGATATTTAATCTTAATAAATTCTTGTTATAATGTTTTTTTTTCTGCTTCAACTGAATGATTGCTTTTCTGCATGACCACTTCAATGAATGAATATTTTGTTGCGTGATTTCTTACCATTGATTTAGTTGTGAAGGTTTGGGTCAGTACCAACTAGTCAAGTCGCGAATAAACGAATGCTTGTGTTTGTTTATAGGTAAATATATTATAGGTTTTCATGAGTTAAATAACCTAGATTGAACTTCGTATCACGGTAATTCAACAGCATGTATCTTTTGCTAGGCTGACAACCTAATAAATGCATGTTAGACATATAGAATTCATATCGTTGACTAAAAAGTATGATGAATGTAGAGTAAGAACAATTATTTACATCCAGTCTCATTGTCATGGTTGATAGGTGTGTGTATTTGATTGAGGTCAATTCACCACGAGTTTTAGAATTATCATTGATGATCAACACGTTCACAAGTCAAGTCACCTAGTGTGCAGGGTGAGTGGTTAACACCATCATTCAAATCTATATAACCCATAAAAGTTTGTGTCTTTTTATTTAATTTTGATTCTGTTACTAAGTTGCAATCGACCCTGTCAATGACTTAGGGAATATAAATTTATTTGCATAATGATGACAATGATCGGAGATATCAACCTTTACTTGCTACTTTTTAGTTCGATTTCAAATTTCACAAATCGATTACCAATTATTTGATTTGATTTTATATTAAAACCGAGTCAAATCAAACCGAATCATTACACCCCCAGTATGATACAAATCTCTTTTTAAAAGTTTGTTTCAATGGGATACCCAAATACCAAGGATTGGAAATCTCACACAACCAAGGGAGATGCCCTAATAGAGCCTACAAAAGTACTAAAAGGCAACTGAGTTGATCTAAAATTTGAATAAAATTTCCTTTGATAACATAGCCTGACCGGGCGTACGCTGCAGCTCCACAATAGTGGAAAGAACAGAATAATCATGCCACCAAAACTCTCACTACATTAATCACTCTGAAAATAAAGAACCACCCTGGGTTAAACCCTCCGCAAATGGTTTGTTAATTTCAAGTTAAACTGTGAATCAATTCAAAAATGAGTTGAAATGCAGTAGTGCATTTGAAAATTCGAACTAAACAATGGCATTAGCAGCACTCGCTATTCTTGGCCATAAATCAGCACACTCCTTTCCAATGGGACCTGTAATGGCAGATCCTGCAAGTGACAACAAGCATAAATATTAATATTAGGGATGTGAGTAATTTGGGTGACACAATGCCCAACTCAAATAAACTAATTTGGTTTGGATTAGGATTGAATTGAGTTGGATTGGTCATTGGGTCAAGTAAAATGATTTGGGTTGACCTAAAAGTTAACCATTACCCAATTATAAGAATGTTTTTATTCTTGAGTAATAAAATTTCTTTACAATTGAAACATATGACTTGAACCATATTCATACAAAAATAAGAACTTTGGATAACGGTTGGGTTGTTTTGAATTTGAGATAGATTTAACTTGAGTCAAATTATTACAGATGAATATGCATTAGCTACAACTGAATCCAAACTCAACACATAACCCAAATTTACACTTACAATCAATATGACATGCCTAACACTTAAAAGGACTGACCAAGCAAAAACATCAATCTGGAATGTCTAAAACATGAAAGACTTAATAACATCAATATGCATTGTGAAGAACTTAAGGGAAACCTAATGTACTTCAATATGTAATAGAACCTAAAATGAACAATATTACCTTTCATTTCTCCTTTAGGATTCACAATAACACCCGCATTATCTGCATTTAACAAGTAAAAAATCATTGGCATAATAATCATCATAAATTTACATAAGACCAAAAAATAAAGAATGTAGGACATCTCATTTATAAGCAAAACCTGTGACTGACTCGAACAAAGGCAATTTACCAGTAGACAGGTAACAGAATGACATGGATTATCATCAAGTTGTTTAAGACTGGCATTAGTTTTTCATTTATGCTTCAGTTCTAAGAATGACCTATTGGTAAAATGGTCACTCAACTCTCAGAAGCAACAAACTTGATATTGAATAATCAATGTAAACACATTCATTCTGCAAAAACTGTAGTCTGACATAAATCCATACATATTGCTTTCAAAGATTAAGGATATACACACCATTAGCACAATCAAACATACTTACTGTTGAGAGATAGAATAAGTCCAACATGAATATTTTCATATGGTG
>NQLW01000912.1:82320-107263 GCA_002312845.1 Kalanchoe fedtschenkoi | reverse complement strand
TTAGTCATCCAATATTTTGTTACTTAGGGTTTAGGGTTCCCCTAATTACTAGACAACGTGAGGCTGTAATTAGTTTATTGTTGGAGCCATAAGTCATGTGATTAGGTTATAATCCTATTACTAGGTGCTCAATTGTGTGCAGTAGACATGAAAACAATGTACACAAGAAATGATGTACTGATCTTTTCAAATGTTTTATTGGTCGGTCGAGTCATGCTACAAGGTCTAGTTTTCAAGACTTTTGAACTATCAAAAAAGGTAATACTATAGCCATGTATGTAACATATGGCTCTTGCTCACCTGAGTTGTTGGTGCCGAGTTCGTCAAGACTCTTACTTCCCACATCTCGGGTTCGACTATGGCTAAGATAGTTTGATAATTAACCATAAATTAAGCTGTAGAAAGTGCTACTCCGAATTTTTTTTTAAAAAAAGAAGAAAATAACTTGCTCGCCCCAAGTTAATTATTGCACTCGAGGTTTAATTATAAAAAAAATCAGAAAGTTATCAAACTATTAACACCTCGAAAGAGCGAAATGTTGTTGGATATTGCCAATGAGGATCAGAAAATCGAGGGCATTATGGTAATATGTGAGTGAGGTGGACGGTGTGAAAGAGAAACAAAGGAAAGAAGATGAAAGTGGGTTTTCCGGCTAGCAAAGGCATGTGAAGGTATATGGAAAGCTGGGTCACTGTCATTTGATTTTTTAATAACCCAAACTCTAATATCTGTACATCATTAATTATTAAGTGGGACTCAGTTCAAATAGCAAGCAGCTCATAATAAAATATTAGGGTTTGTGACGCTGAGGAAGACAGAGGACAGAAGCAAAGAAACAATAAATATAATCAGACTGAAAACAAATGAGAGGAGTAAAAAAGGGTAGGCTTAAAGATCGAACAGATACTGATGGGTAGAGAGAGAGAAAGAGTAGGGGGGGTGAAGTGAAGCGAACCCACGTCCTGTGCGCGGGTTTTCCTCTGGAGTGCTGCTCTTTGCGTCACTTTCCACATTCATTGTTTTGTAGGGTAGCCACCAAATTTAGGGATATTTTATATATTTTAATGCTAACAATTTTACCTTCGGAATACGCAGAGCCCTAAATTTAGTTACCACTTAGATTTTGCCTCATATATTTTTTTTTCGCCTCTTACTTAATTCTAGGGAGTCCTCCTCAATCCAAGGGTTTGGCCTTATTTGTGCATCACCATATTTATGAACTTGGACCCGGACAAGCTAGGAAATGTAAATGTGTAGTTTACCAACATTTTTTATTTAGTATTTATTACTGTTGTATTTTATTTGTATCAGAGTATATATGTTTGGTACTTTGATTTATGCTTGACAAAGAGGAGAAGCTAATCTCATTTTCATTTTCAATTTCTTACATTTGGAGTTCTCATAATATGTATGGGAAATTGTTACTTTGAATAGACGTACGGAGACTTACAGAATTTGATGCGTATTCTATAATTTTTTAATGTTCACAAATTATTAATGAGGATAAAAATACTTCATCTGTCAAGAAATATTTAATGTTTTGATTTTTTGCAATGGTTTGACTTATTTTTTATATGAAATATTTGTATAAACATTATAAAAATGAGTAGCAACACAATATATATATATATCAAATTCTCCTTCGATAATATATTTGCATCATAATTTTTACCATTTATATTTTGAGTGACAAACGTTCAAATTTTTATGCACACAGATTTAATTTACAAGTTGATAATATAACACACGAAATATTCAATTGTTGGTCACTTCAAATTGTGATCCCTGATTACATCAAGGGGGAAAGAGGAGGACACTATCATATTTTTTTTCTTATGGATCAAATAATTACCATAACAGATCTGAAAGAGTTCCGAAAAAAATATTTTTTTTAGGATTACAACACCAAACACGAAAAGTCCACGGTATAGTCATTTATTTTCGGACTTATTTCGGAAGTAGGCGGCTAGAATAAAAAAAAACCTAAAATAGAGGAACTATAGTGAAACATTTTTGGATTTTTTTCAGATCGTTTGTGGGTCTACTATGAGCCATATATTGCAGCATTTTTGGACCATTTGTGGATCGGATTAGTTTTCATAAAATAATTTTCAAACTACGTCTGGACTGTTTTGGGATTAATTTTGAGGAAATTAAGACAAATTGATAAAAAAAATAATTTGAAAAAATACAAAGAAGTACTGAAAAATAAAGATTGAATTCTGAAAAATAATTCGAAAGTGAATCCAAAAAAATAAATATTAATTTTAAACCCGTGAATTATTTTAACAATTCCAAAATAAAAATATTCTGAAAACAGTTAGAAAACGATCCGAAAATTATATGCGAAAATTTATTGAAACCGCTACATTGTCTAAAAAAAGGTCCGTAAGTTACCCTCAAAAACTGCACACCCACAATAAAACCGCTACTAGTCCGAAAAACTGAACCCCAAAAAGTCCCGCTACTGGTTAGAATTTGATCCGAAAATGATCCGTTCTACTTAGGTTTATTTTTTGTAAACCCTAAACTTGTTATTACCGGTACAAATACTCTTCGTAGGCAAAATAAATCCAAAAGATATTTTTGGAGCATGTTGGATCCGAAAATCTTGCCCCACTAAACATTTTAATTTTGGTATTGGGAAATTGAAGAGAATGAAGTAAAAAATGTGTTCCTGAATTTTTGTTGGAGGGATTGGTAAAGGTATTTTTAGGGGGAATTTCTCTTTTCATCCAACTTGGAATTATTAAGAGGGATTTAAAGTATATAATATGATTTTACAATTTTTATACGATAATTAAAATTCAATTTGTAATGTATTATGTTACTAGTAAATACATTATCTTTCTTTATCTCCCCAAATACCTCACTGACTCACATTCAACCATTTTTATTTTTGTTCTCAAATCCTTTATTTTCCTTTCATTTGCTTTCTTTTTAAACTCTTTCTCTTCAAACTCAAAAGTAAAGCCTCAAGGTACAATCACATAGTGTATTCAGTGATTTGCAAATAAAATTTTTCTTATGTATAGACAGCACCACTACATCCTCATATGTTTATTATCAATTTGAATTAAAGCACAACTTTTCACCACAAATTGGCATGAATTCAGATTATAGAAGTTCAATTCACGCGATTCAAGCGGCTATTGAAAGACAAGAGAATTTTCTATAATTTACAATGAGGATTTAGTGCCTAATTCATAACGAATTATTTCCAGATGGACATTAAATGTTGAGGAACAGGAAGCTTCCTAATTTGACTCCGAATCCGATTCAAATTTCTATAAGCCGATAAGTCCAATCTCAATCATTATCTCCTGAAGACATTCATCAGAAGATTTGCATCAACATATAACTTAAGCCTTAAGCTACCCGCACCTATATAAGGTGGTCTTTATCTCAAAATTCAAGAGTGATGTGTGGAGTTTCAACCTCGTGCCTAAGGTGCAATCTTCGACGAATAGTCAACAATCTTTAAGGAGCAGTAGAGAGCACAAAAATAAGTAGTATCACATTAGTCGGTTCACATACCGTGAAGTTCAATTGATTAAATCCTTACCTTCCTGTCCATTCATCATTCATACCTGCAATTCAACTCACATACAAGCATCTAACAAGCAATCATGATAAAGGCAAGATCATTAGTATCAATCTTATTTAGCTATCTGTACTCACCTACCTCCACCTTTTCATATATAATCATGAAATAGGAAGAGCATGTCTTACTAGTTATTAACAAAACCAATGCCTACCTTTTACCAAATTGGAAATATGTGTATACCCAAATCATATTTTTGCTCCATGTCAGTAGGATATTGGTGAGTTGCTTACGAAAAAAGATCATATTTAAAGGAGCTAGACAATTTTTGTGAAAACATAAGATTTACCCACAACTCTATCAGACATGGCTTTATTTTATTTTATTTTATTTTTTCAAAGTTTTCACTCTCTTTGTTTTTTTAATGACCATTGGATCGAGATATTTTTTATAAAGGTATACCTTTAAGAGAAGATAGATCACTTATATAACATAATTTAAAAATAATATTTTTAAAAAGCATAAATTCATATGCAATACAAAACCTCGTAATACAAAGACAAAGTTATTAAAGATGACCTCAATCCAAGCATCAACATGATCTTGCAAGGTTTTTCGAAGCTCACAAAGGTTTCAAATCATGTCATCTGACTAAACCAAAAAAATCATTGGAAGAAGAGGAGTAAATTAAAGATTCAATGAGAGAAAACATGAGTGAGACTACGAAGCAACATATGTAGAAGTCAACGAATGTGAAGATTTATCTGAAGAAGAGGAGTGAGATCTTTCATAAAATAGCTTTATTGATGTATGGATATAAGTCTTGGAGAGTGATGGCGGTTGTTAGTTAGTATCAAGCTTTATCGTCTGGGGGTTGTACAAGGAAAAGCATAGCGATGTTGAGTCTATTATGTTAAAAAGACGAGCAAGATGACTCTAGAAAGGAGATGTTGGCTGACTTCGAGGAGGGAATTAAGAAATGGAAGGTGATAGCTATACAAGTATATGTGTGATAAAAAGTGAACTCACAAAATTAGAATACACGATGGATCAATTTCCGACGACCCCATTGTGATAAAACGTGAACTCACAAAATACTTCCAGGATTTATTTGGTGGAGAAGTAACCTCCCCCAGTGATCTGGATAAGGTTGGTGGCCCTAGGTTGTCCCATGAGCAAACCGTGTCCTTGGCCACTGAAATTTTTGCTGAAGAAGTGAAAGAACTGGTATTTAAAATTAAAAAAGGTGTGGCCCCTGGCCCAGATGGAATCACTGTAGAATTTTTTTAGAAAAATTGGAACACTATAGGAAATGATGTGATAAAAGCCATAACTAATATCTCTAAAAATCTTAGAATTCCCATGGGACTAAATGTTGCAGCCCTGGCCCTTATCCCAAAAAAACCAGGCATTATATCTGCATCTAAGTTCAGACCAATTGCATGCTTCAATTTTTTGTACAAAATCTGTTCTGGTTTATACACTAAAAGATTAAAAAGGAAGCTGAATGATCTGATTTACCAAGCTCAGGGGCCTTTGTAGAGAAAAAAAGCATAGCCCATAATATTTTGATAGCTCAAAATCTTCTACATGCATATGGGAGGAAAAATATTAGTCCAAGATGCACAATGAAAATAGATCTAAGAAAGGCTATGACTCACTGTCCTGGGAATTCCTCAGTAAATGGTTGATTTCCCTAGGCTTCCCTCTTAGATTTCTAAATTGCATCATGACTCTGGTAACTACAACTAGATTTGCCATCAAAATTAATGGGGAACTCAATGGGTTCTTTCCAAGTAAAAAGCGGTTGAGATAGCGCAATCCCATCTCCCCTTATTTATTTGTTCTTGCCATGGAATATCTAAACAGAATGTTAAAAAAACTAGGCAGCACCCCAGCTTTCAAATTTCACCCTAAATGTGCAAAGCTGAAACTAACTCATCTGTGTTATGTTGATGACTTAATGATCTTTTGTAAAGCTGAATTTAAGTCCATAAAAGGAGTTATAAAGGTGCTAGATAGATTTTCTGAACTGGCTGGTCTGTGTGCAAATTTGGAAAAATCCTAAATTCTTATTGCTGGGTGCCTGCCCTTGCTAAAACTTTGTTATTAGCCACAGCAAGATTTGTGGAAGGCTCCCTGCCAATCAGATACTTGGGCATCCCCCTCTCTTTAAAAAAATTAAACATCTATGATTTTAAGGTAGTCACTGAAGCTGTTTTAAGTAGAACTAACTGTTGGACTACAAAAATGCTCTCATGTTCAGGCACATTAGTGCTTATTACATCAATATTGACAACTTTAAGCAATTACTGGGCTAGACTGTTTGTCTTTACCAAAGTTGTTGTCAAACAAATAGAAGCCAGTTGTAGAGCTTTTCGATGAGCAGGTAAAAAGAAATCTCACAGGGCCCCAGTTGCATGGAGTGAATGCTGCAAGAGCAAAAAAGCTGGAGGGCTGGGGATCAAGCAGTTTATCCCTAGCAACACTGCCCTCCTTTTAACTCAGGCCTAGGATATCCTGCTGAATAAGGAATCTCTGTGGGTTAAATGGCTCCACTGCTACTTCATAAAGGGACAGAATGTGCTGAAAATGCAAGTGAGGAACCACTTCCCATGGGTAACAAACAAGATCCTTAAATGCCTACACCAAAACAAAGGTATAATCTCTATGGCTAATGGGAGTGCAGTTTGGACGCCTCCTGGTAAGCCATTTTCTTCTGCTTCTGCCTACTCATTCCTCATCAATGAACATACAATGAGCAGGTGGCCTTATTTCTCTATTTGCTTTAATAAATTTGCTGAACCAAAATGGGGATTTATTTCATGGCTGGCATGTTTTGATAGACTGGTACAAAACAAAGACTAAGTAAATTTGGGGTCCAAGTTGATCAAGTTTGTGTGCTTTGTAAATAGGAAAATGAAACAATTCAGCACCTGTTCTTTGGTTGTCCCTGTTCCATGGAGATATTAAATGATATTCTCCACAGATTAGGTCTCCAAAGTTCAGGCAGCTCTCAAGTCCAGACTTTGACTATGCTAAATGTTTTTTTTTGCAGGAAACAACACAAGGAGCCTGGTGGGGAAAGCAGCCACCAGCATGACTACATACCTGATTTGGAGAGAAAGAAATAGCAAAATTTTTAGAGGAGAGAGAAGGCAGCAAATGCGATTTGTAAAGAAGGAAAACTCGGGAGTTGGTTGTTGCTGGCCAAGATCCATAAACTTGAACTCACAAACAAGAATGTACAATGGGCGCAACAAGTGGGGATCCAACCAGAATTCTTCAAGAGAATCAGGCTGGTCATGTGGAGGGAAATCACCATGTGGAGCTTGAAGGAATTTGAAGTCAGATTAGGGTGAAGAAGTTCTTGAAGGAACCTGAAGTTCTTCAGCCTTAGCATATTTTGGATTACTAAAGGCGCGGATGAAGAACTTGAAGGAGCCTGATGTTGGCCAGAATCAAATACCAAGTGGAGGAACATGTTTCGGTGAGAAAATAATCCTACACCTATCTGTTTTTTGAAGTCAGATTAGTTGTGTGTTAAATGGTAGTCAGTGTTGGGGTTGAGCTAGCTCCCCTATTGTCATGTTGTTCTCATTGCCATTGTTTTATAGGCAGTGTGATGTCTACGCAGTCCTTTTTGGTTGGAGCCTTTTATCCCAATAAGGTTCCTTAGATAGGCAGTGTTAGTTTATACAAGGTTTCTCCATTTTTTGGAATGAAAATTTATTTAAAAAAAAAAGTACATGTGTGACACTAGTTAGAGAATACGGATCTTGTTAAGAGGCAAGACAATGGTGAATGGATGATAATGTATGATGGTATTTGTTAGCAACGCTAGTAAAGAATTGAATTTTTAAGGACCGATAGTTCAAAAGCTATGAGAGCTCAGGGAGATTACCTGACTGAGGTAATATGAACTATTAATAATGGTTCACTAAGATTTCAATATACTCCTTTCTGATCAACTACGTTCAATCGCTTGACGTTTAACTCATAACAAAAGAATATTACAATATCACTTGTTAGAGTAAGAAAAAATCTCAGTATTTCATGGTTGATTTGTAGAGCTGAGTACTCAGGGTGTGGTCACCGGTATGTGTCTCAAGTAGTATTATAAAATAGGGAAAAAAATTCAAAAGGGACCCCGAACTACCATCATTTATCCAATTGCAATCTGAACTACCACGATTGTCAAAAAGAATGCGATGAAAAAAAAATTGAACAGATTTTCTAAAATATTGTTACACTTCTAAACTAATATTATTACAAGACTTAGATTCGTGTGCGAAAATTAAGTCGTTTGGTTATCAAAATAAATAATATCATTTTGCGCATATAGACAATACTACGATTTTTCATACTCGATCATCTATAATCCTCAACAAATTTAATAAGATCAATTATATTTAAGAAATCAAACAAATTGAACTCAGTCCAATTTTTTTTCGTCGCACCCTTTTTGATAATCGTAGTAGTTCGGATTGCAATTAGATAAGTATTGATAGTTCAAGGCCTCTTTTGAGTTTAATCTCTATAAAAATGTAAGATCGTGTTATGCGGTGAATAAATTTTCAAGTGATTAATCAATTAGACAAAGAGGATTAATTAGATGACTAATCATATAAACATTCAAAGCTATATATATTAATATAATAATTAATTACGAAATATATCCTGTGACAACACTAACTCGCGATTTTAGGTCGCTTGGGATTAGGGGCACCAAGGTGTGGCCTTTGCTCATTGTGTTGCATAGGCACAAAAATCATCAAGGGAATATTTTGATTCAACTATCCCTGGTTGAATTCAAGAACTACAACAGCGCACATAATCTGATATACATAATTTCCAATCTTCAAAGTGGAAAAGCAAGCAGTTCCGAAACAAACTTGTGACAGACATAGACAGTAATTAGATATTGTGCAGAAACTGCCTTTCCTTGATAAGTCATTAAGTAAAAAAGAAACATTATCAACCCGTAAATCATAAGCACGTCTAAGGAGGATCTTGCAGTGGTCTTTTCCCTATTTAAAGCAATAAGCAATGAGTAACTAGTCATGAATTGCAAACCACATACATTAACTGTATTTGACGAGCTTGTGAATACTTGATCTAAGGCCAGCGAAGAAAATCATCATATATGGATTAGTTCAATGCCGTCATACATGACCTCGACCCCCGCATTCTGTACACATGATGTTTCCAGTGCCTCCACAACCTGCATGTGTTTATTTAGATACATTAAAGTAAGTTTCCAAGAGACAATAATGGGTAACTCTAACATGCTATACATGACTATCATGACCATATTTTATTCACCAGCTCAAATAGCGCTAGATGTCTCTTGGGAAATTCAAACCCAAGACATTTGGTTTGTAAGCCAAGTGTTTGACCGTTTCATCCAACACCTTTCAGCGTGCTTCGCTTTTCAAAAATCTTTCAATTAGAAGGCCCTTGATCAACTTTAATAGTATTAGTTTAGTGTGTCTGGCCTTGTTCTTCAGAGAACCTTTTACATTTTATAACTTCCTTGAATTTGCCAGACATCTATCTCAAAAATATCTGGCTTATCACAATAGTATTAACCACACAAACGGTGGTGAACTTAATGATGATAGTAATACTAATTATTAACAATCGTAGTAATCTACCAGTCATAAATTCTGGTATTAATGTGAAGTCATATAAAAGAAGTTTCAAAGTGAAAACCACGAAATAGGTAAGGCAAACACACACTGTGATATGTTCGTTGAAATCCAAGTACACAAATAAGTAATGAAGCACCGAAACTGTTTCCCGATTCCGGAAACAGATCCTTAAAAAACAAAAGGGTATTTCAATTTTTTTTTTAAAAAAAATTACCCATATTACTCATAACTGATAGCAATATCTTTTTAAATCAATGTACTGTATTTCATCTAAACGCCTAGGACAATTGATTCACTTTTGTGAATTATAATTAAGGCATTTTCTCTATTTGAACATTTCATTGGCTTTAGAAATCATTTTTCAGTATGATTGCAATTAGATTATAAATATTCCTTAATATAAATATGGTTTATCCGTGCGGTATCTGTAAATTTGAACAAAATCCCGTTTCCCATGTCTGTTTCAGCATACCCGCTTATGCATCCATTTTGGTGCTATTACCCGAAAAATAATCATGAAATGCATAGTATGTGCTTCGATAGGTGTGGTGTGGCCCAGATAAAAGTGAGATGTGGAAATTTTTATAAGCAATATAGAATATAGTTTTTTTTTGCATATTATGTTGAAGCAGTTCAGCCAGTGGGTTGGTGTGCGGTAAACAAAACATCATGGGGATGATCATGGTAACTGAGGCACGTTAATCAATTAATTATTTTATGCAGCAGACCTAATTTAGTTTATGGATACTTGATATTGATGATGATCAAAACTAAACAAGAGAAACATGCATTTTGTGCGATGACAATTGCAAGAAAGTGGCAAATACCTAGGCATCGCACTTTCACAATGATCCCTTGACTCTCTAAAATGGAGTCCACGTACAAGCCTGAGCCAGTGCAAGTAAGACATAACACTGCACCTTTAGTATGACAGTTTGAACAGCGGGGCTTGTCTCCAATTTCTCTGTCAGCCACTGATAAACCAACTGGTTTCTCGATTACTTCCTCGGGTATTGACTTATCATAACAAAACAAAGATTCAAGACTGCTTCTTTGATCACGGGCATCTCCTGTTGAACTCGGACCACCCTGAAGAAGCACAACATTTTCAGAAATCAAATCATGTCCCCGGAACAACGTAAAACATTTTAGGAACAAGTTGTTGTCTCTCTCAGATATCCGTTGGTAACTGACAGTCTAACATGAGGCACCCCTTTGGCAACATCCTGAATCTTATTGGTCAATAACTACATGTTATCTGGTCATTAAAATGAATCTCCACTGTTCAAAAACACATCAGATGAGGAATCCTATCATTTCAATAACAGACCTATAATGTAAGTAACTCATAATGTGTCCATTTTATGCCAAAACCAAACATCTTCACAACCTGTCTCCTCAAATAGTTCCCAATCAATCCGAAAAAACTTAGCGAAAAAAAAAAAAAACTCCTTAAACTGAATAAAATTATGTATGATTGCCAGTAAGTTGTGCAAGTGTATAGTTAGTACACATGAAACATCAGACCATTCTACCTTCAGCCCAAACAATCTTCAAATTGTGAAACTAAGACGACCATGAGTTACCTCTGGCAATATAAATCTCTCAAGTGAAATTTTCATCAAAACAAAAAAAAAATCATAAAACCCATAAATTAAGAATTGAGACGAGCAGGGCATCAAATTTGTCACTCTTTAAAAATAAACATAAATGAATATACCGCAGAAGTAGAGGAGGAGGAGGAGGCGCATCCAATGGAAGAAACACCGTTGCATTTTCTTCTAATAACACCAATTGCCGAAGCCTTATGGATATAATTTTGTGGATGATGATGATTATAGGAGGCAGTGGGTAGGGAAATGGCGGAAAAATTGAGCACAGAATCCATGATACCGCGAATCGAAAATCAAATGGTTAAAGGAACACGAGTAGAAAAGAATAGAAAGGAAGTTGATGAGCTTCGAAGGTATCGCCAGGTGAAGGAAGTCATTCACATTTTATCATCGTTGTTAACGATGCGGGAAAAGCGAGGAAGACTACTACGAGTCGACTCGGAGACAGGCTGCGTTAAAGGTGTCTCGGTACTCGATTGGTTGAACACAAGCCCATTTTCTTTGCTCATGACTCCGAGTGGGAGAAAAATAATTTGGATTTGTATAGTTTCATTTTTATTTATTTATTTATTTATTTATTTATTTATTTATATTTAATAATAATAATTTTTTTATTGATTTTATCCAATTTTAAAAAATAGTTAAATTCTTATTTTATGAATTGTTCAATTTATTTCACGATTTTCTCTCTTAAATAAGAAATTAAATGTCTAATTTTTTTTCTTTTTCCCTTGTTAAATTTATTGCCTGAATTTTCTCTTTATTACGTTTTGTATGATGTAATTTTTTTTTCATAGCCTTTTTTTGTCTTTTATGTATTTTGGTGCACACTTTAATCTATATGTATTGGTGCATAATGCAATCTTGGTGTATGGTTCGGTCTTTGATGCACAATTTTGATTTTTGTTTCTTTTATAGTCTTTTTTTGATAAAATGTGTCATTATTATGATTTCGTAGTGAATTGTTTATACTGATTCAGTGCACACATAGAATAATCATATAAAAATATGCATTGCAACATTAAAAAATGTGCAGCAAAATTCATATGTGCAGGATTAGGAAAATCTCTAGATCTTTGCGCGCACCATTAAACCAGGAAAAATAGTGCACCATTTCAAATCTAGAACTTCGCTTGGGCAATCGATACATGGTTCCTGTTGGTTTAACATTGTCAGTGCCTAAGAACATAAACGGAAAAGCCGCATGAGATCTTCCACAATTGGTGCAGATTCTAGCGATGAGAAGCTCCGTCATTATTCAGATGAGCGCAAAGAAGTAGAATTGCATTATCTAAGACATTAGATGCTTCTAAATCTATAACTTACTTATTGGTGTACCAGAAGAGACCTATGAACTTAGGTTATTAAGATGTATTGCCAATATTAAATAGAAATCCTAAAATTAGGACACATTTTTACTTACCACTTCTCGGATCTCACCTAATAAAATTTATGGGCTTCATGCCTCCGTCCAACTCTGAAAGGGTAACTTACTTGGCAACCTGAATGGGATACAGACCCAAGGTGCTGTTAAGCCATTCTTCTGTGTTCTAAAATACTAAAGACGATGCAACAATGCAAGGAACATCAACAAGCTTTATCAGTGCCTCAATAGCCGTCGGATGATCCTGCATGTCAGGTCACCAACAAGAGCGAAGCCTGTGAAAGACAACACTGGATTCACAAATAGTTTTTAGTGATGTGATCAATCAATTATCTTTCAATTGGTCCTGAAAAACTAAGTCCTCCAGCGAATATTGGTATCACTTTATCTCTTCTGGCCTCGAGCTCCATTATCATGTGGCCTTCATCGCCAGTAATGAGATGTGGCTTCTCTGTAACATCAGTCCTATGATTGTTGCATCAGGACTCTTGAGTCTCTCATTTACATCCCGTCTAGTACCATACCAATTGAGATACTTCTTTAAATCATGCCAGAATCTAAGAATATGATCGGGTCAGGATACTCAATCTTGGTTTGGTTGAACATAAATACTCAATCAAATACACTTCACAACAACAAACTGTATCCAACTAGTTTCCTTATCATGAATTGTGGTCTCTCTGATTCGAGTGGTTCAGTGCTCTCCTTTCTCTTCCACTGTCACTCCTCCATCGAACTAGCGTTCATCAACACTCGCTACCTTGGAATTCTAAACCTTGACAAACTCAAGTCCATCATTACTAGCCTCGCTCACGCCCTCTTTCAGATTCGAATTCTCAAAAGCGAGAATCACCCCGAAGAGAGTGGACAGATATCGACTTGTGGTCGGCATAAAAAATTGAAAAAGCGAATGGTGATCAGATAGAAAATATAAAGATTATGTATATTTGTTAAGATAATGATGTCGCAAGTTTTAAGAAATATAGTTAATTAAATTAAAAAATATATAAATCTAAGAAATTTAATAAAAAAATCAAATTAATCTTGATCCGTTGGACGACATAAGAAGAATGGATATAAATGGCCCACCTTTTACGTATTAAAAGTGATTTTTATTTGATCAACATTATAAATGTATAAGGAAAGAATCTGTTGAGAACCTCCTTAAATTGAGAATCATTATGGACAATTCTCAACCAATCATTTTGTGCATGAAATAATAATATATTAATTATATAGTTTCCTTTTTGAGTTTATTTATTGAGCTTTATTAATTATACGAGATTCTTTTTTATTTATTATGAAACAACTTCACATATCATTTGAGTTTGTTTTTTTTTAAATTTAGCAGATTTTGTGATTTTGTTTCCCAATTTATCAGATTTTGTTATTTTTAGATGGTGAACATTTATCCGAAATTATGTTTTATGAGCTATATATACTTTTTTTAATTTTATTGTAGATAGTGAATACATTTTTTCAACTTTTTGTAATGAACACATTTTTCCGAATTTGTATGAATTATCTTTTTTTTATTGTAGTAGTGAACATTGTAGCGAACATGTTCATTGTTGAAACACCTCCCATTATGTATGTTGTAAAATAAATGTTCATTATGCAAAAATTTATCCAAACTCTTAGAAAATATAATAATTCAGTAATTTCAAAATTTAAGAACATGTTCACTATTCTCTTGGTGGCAAGCTCGGGTCTATCTCCAGCATCAAGAGGTGTGGTATGAATCTGGAATTCCACAATGGTCTTAGGTCGATCTGCCTGCCCAACAACATCAACTGCCTGCCCTACCCTCTCCGAGGCAAGCAATAAAAGCATTGTTTGTTCCAGCACCAATGAAGCCCAATGAAAGGACAACAACCATAGCCACTTCAGAATCTGCTCATGAATATCGGCTCAATGTGTCCATACATAGACCTTAGGAACTGATATACAAAGAAGAGAAAGGGCCAAGGGCAGTGCTCGACGAAAATTAATGGTGAACACGTTCGTTATTCAAATATGTACAAACGGATATGTACAAAATTATGGTGAACATAATAGATTAATAAAAATTAAATAATTATAAATGTGAACAATTTTTTTATAACCGCAGCAGTATACAGTGCAAGACAAAATAAAGTTCAAAATTAAAAAATAAGAAATAACAAAATTGCTAGGGGTTTGAAACACAACCTACAACCTCTAACAGTCGGACCACCACAGCGCCGTGCCGGCTCTGAGATCTTTGTTCACCTAGGAGCCTTCATTTTTTATTGGATCCACATCGGATCACCGTAGCCTCCTGTCCATCATCGGATTGATTCCAGCCATAACTGGGTGGCATAATTGGTACAGACCAGTTCGTCGAACTCTCCATTTAACAAAGCTGGAGCAAGTCAAGCAATTTCCCTCACCGTTTGCTATAAGAACTTCCATCTTCGAAGACCATGTCGATTGGACATAGACTATCATCCAATTCTTCGTCTGGAATAGTTTGATTCGATCCACCATTATCGATCGATCGATTTGCTGAAGGGAGAGAGAAATGTGACTCAGGGAAGGATGTGAATCGGTCGGATGGTCGGGGAGAGAAGGTTGAGGAGAATGAATACGTAGTTACTTTTATAAATTAGATATTTGATTGAGAAATTTAAGTGGACAATATTTTAAGATATACGTATGTTTCTAAACTTTGTCATTGAATAAAGTGTCATAAATAAATTAAAAAACACAATAGTTTTAATGAATAAAATGATTTATCCACATTTGTTCACAAAAGTTCTCAATTTAAAGAGATTCTTAACTAATCCGCCCATTATATATACATATATAGGTACCATTGGGAACCCTCTTTTGATGTGAGAACTGAGAATTAGTTAATGACCTTTAGATCTTTTTAATCCTATGGTGGATGAAACCACCTACTTTTTGTTGGAAAAGCAAGTTAAGGGATATTGTGGACAAGAGAGTTTATTGAAAAGTCGGATTTCCTAGGTAATGAGTAGCTTCATTTACTGCCTTTCACATCGTCTTTTGATTTTCAACAAAAAGAAGATTTGTGTTGTGAGTTTTGTGGTTTGTGAATTTGATGCTTCCTCTACTTGATGGTTTTCTGGGTTGTGAGTTTGTAGATTTTATGAGTTACTGAGTTCTCTTTGTATTACTGAGTTATGAGATCTTTGTGGTTTTGTGGGTTCAATTTGAATTATTAAGTTCTCTTTGTGGATTTTTCAATAATCCGACTTTGAGTTCTCTGTCTTTTGTAGGGGTGTACAAAATCCGGTCCGGACCGGAAAATGACCCGGAACCGGACCGGACCGGACCGGATGATTCCTGTCCGGTTTTCGGTCCATAAATTTTTAGAAATCCGGTTCCAGTCCGGTCTGGTCTGAAAATCGGAATATTCCGATCTCACCTGGATGGACCGGAATCGACTAAAACTGCGCCGTTTAATGTGTTAGTCAGTAGTCACCAATGCCTTCCTTTCCTTCACGGCTTCATCCTGTCACGCTGTCACCCACCCCTTCCTCAACGACATTTCTGATGCTCCATCTGCTTCCTCGACCTCAAAGCTTTGATAGCCTTAAAGTTATCGAGGCAGGGAATGTAATCCACCGCCACCGGGCCAGGGCACTTTCGCCACTCGAAACCGAAATCGATCGGGTCGCGCTCCGGATCGTATGTCACCGCACCATATCGCTTCGTCTCATTTTTCGCATCGGATATCGGAGGAGTTTCATCTCGCGTTTCCTGCTCTGGCTCCAGTTCTGGTTTCACATCGTCAATCACCGGAGGAGCCGGCGGCGGGGAGAGGACGGCGGCGCGTTGGGATGGATTGGAGAGCTCGGAGGAGTCGTAGGAGAACTGGGATGTGCTGGTGAAGATGAGGACTAGGACGAAGGAGACTAGGATGAGTAGAGTGACGAGGACGAAGGAGAATTGGAGAGGTGCTAGTCAATCACCATTGTTGCTGGCTGGCAGATCTGGCCTTCTGAAATTCCGGTCTAGACCGATTTGGATTTGGTCCGGTCTTCGGTCCAGACAAAATCCGGATTCCGGTTCCGGTCCGGTCCGGTCCGGGTCTGGACCGGTGTACACCCCAAGTCTTTTGTCATTTTTCTGGATTTTCTGTTCAGATTAATGTGATTCGTTTAGTTGGTTTCAAACTTTATGTGTTTTGTGGGTTTGTGTGTTTTAATGAGTTTGTGCATAAATGTGTTGTGGTTTTTCTGTGTTTGTGGATTTTGTGGATTGTTTAAAATTTGTGTTTTTTGGGTTTGTGAATTTTATGTATTTGTTTTTCCAGATTAACATGATTCGTTTTGTGGTTTTTCAAACTTCATATATTTTTTGGTATGTGGTTTTCGGGGTTTGTATTTTCGAGATTAATGTGTTGTTTTTTGTGAGTTTTATAGGTTTTCAAGGGCTTGTGTTTTTGTGTGTTTTTATGAGTTTTATGTGCTTATATTTTTTTCGATTAACTTGATGTGTTTTGTGAGTTATTTGGTTTTTGTGGGTTTTTTGTGCTTATGTGTTTTCCGAATTAACGTGATGTGTTTTGTGTGTTTTTCAGCAGTGTTTTTGTGCTTTGTATTTTCTTATGTGTGCTATCGGACATGTATTTCTTACTTTATCATGTATTTTGTACTGTCGAACATATCATATGTCAAAAAAATGGTTTTGGAGAGAGAGAAATGAGTTTTGGTGGAGAGAGAGATTGTTTTAACGGGTTTGGGAAGAGAAAAATGAGTTTGGTGGAGAGAGATGAGTGTGTATGAGAGAAGAGAAATAGTGTAATGATGATGAGGGTGGGTTAGAGAAAAATGAGATAGTGTATATGAGTTTAGGATTTTTTATGTTTCAATTTGAGTTTTTAGGATTTTCTACAAAGTTTTAAATTACAAAGTACAATATACAAATGACCAAACACAAAGCACAAAATACAACGAACAAAGCACAAAATACATGTACAAAGTGTTAAATCAGATATTGAAAACCTAAATCCTTATTAGAAGTGAAAATTTGGTTAACCAAACCGATTAACCGAATAAAAAACTATTAACCGTTAACTAAACCGAATTTTCGGTTAACCGGATATTCAGTTAACTGAAAATTCGGTAAATTTATTCGATTAATCAAATAACCAAAAACTGTATTAATTCGGTTTAGTTAACCGATTAACCAAATTAACCAAAACTTTAACCAAATTCTCAAATAAATTCAGAAAATAAAATATTTAAAATTTGATATAAATTTACAACAAATCAACAATGATGAATATTGACAATTACTATTTTGATGTTCACAAAATACTAACGCAACACACTCTGGTTGGGAAATTAGGATTTTATTTTTATAATTTTTTTTAATATTAATATTTTTATTTTTATTCTATTAATCGGTTAACAGATAATCCAAATAACCTTACCCGTTAACTGAACCAAATTTCTTGGTTAACCGAACAAAATTTTTGGTTAACCGCAGTTAAAATCTTTAGTTAACCAACTTCGATTAATGGTTTTAACCTCACAATGAACACCCTTAACCCTAATTGAACAGATGTTGAGTGTTCAATCCCCTATTGTAGTTTTTGTTTTGTGCTTTAATACTATGTGCTTTGTGTTTTGTACTTTAAAAATTTACAGAAAATCTAGAAAGGATAAAGTACACTATACAAATGACAAAGCACAAAACACATACGAGATTTGAACTTATAAAAGTATAACATCACATGTCAAAACTCAAAAAACACAACAAAAACACATTACACAAAAAAAAAAAATAGCACTCACTTTACTAACACCTACATTTTCATACTTTGTCCTCAAATTTAAAGCAACCAATAACTACGAACTACACACAACTCGCCACGTGTCTCACTACGTCTTCATTCCACCTTCTAAATGCACTCTCTCCCCTTATTCAAACACATTAATTCTTATTTTTTATTCTTAAAATCACTTTATATAATTATATTGAATATATTGTTAAAATCAAATTTCATAATCATACGTAAAAATGTATAAGATTTAATTTAAGATCCATTTCGTGTATTTTTTAACTAATGTGATAAAACACAAAGTATAAAGTACAAAGAAATAAGTTAGATGTGTTTTGTCATCATATCTTGTACTTTCTTTGTGCACCTGGTACGTTGTGTTTTGTTGGAATGCTGCATCGTATCGTAACAAAACACAATAAAAAAACAAAACACAATAAAGCATAATAAATTGTGTATAATTTTTATTTTCAATTCTTAAAATCAATTTATATAATTATTTTGATGTTATTTTTAAATTGAATTTCATAATCATTTATATAAATGGGAAGACTTTAATTCAAAACCCATTTTGAGTATATTTTTTCAAAAAAATTAAAAAATCACAAGATACAAAATACAAAGAAACGAAGTATAAAATTCAAAATTGGCTTTTGTGTGTTTTGTAAGTTTATGTGTTTTCCAGACTAATGTGTTGTATTTTTTCAAAAAAGTGCAAAGCATAAAGTACAATATACAAAGAAACAAAATATAAAGTTCAAAATTGGATTTTGTGGGTTTTGTGTTTTCTAAATTAACGTGATGTGTTTTGTATTTTTTTTAATTTTCACGAACCAATCTATGGTTGTCAGAAAATACAAAACACAAAACCTAAAACACTAAACATAAGCAAAAAATAGAAAGTAGATACATGATGCATAAAACACAAAACACAAGATGTAAATTAGAACTTTTTAGCACATACACAACTCAGAACACTAACGTACAACATTATATGCATATAAGTACTTTTCGCATAGTCATCAATGTACTTTTTGCCTAAAGAAATGAGTACAAAGCACAACATTTGTCATATTTATCCCCATGTGCTTGTCATGTCTCCTTTTCCGTGCTTGATGGATTGGCACCTGTCCACTCATCCCTGCCATCAATTTTATCCATCCAACACTCCTTCTTTAGTTTTCAATTATCACACAAAAGAGAGATCTCATTAGAACTGCCCCCTATATATCATATATATATAGGATAGATCAGGTGAAAACCACTATGGATATATAAACTGTGAACTAATATGAGCCTCACATTTGTAATGCATCCAACGAGTGAAGTTATTTACAAATTTATTACTTAATTTTTGAATATTTATTAGTCTCTCATCTCATTTCTTAACCGATCTCCTATTTATAAAGAATCTGACGTATTATTTAATCCTCCTACAATCACGGTTATTTTTTTTCCTTTTAATCTTTTATCGTAAAATCATTGGGTCATTCAAATTTGATGGTGCACAGCTGTAACTTTTCATGCTTCAAAGGTTTAGATTTTTTAAATCTTTTAGTGCACAATCACTCATGCACTAAAGATATATGTACGGTGCACATTTTTAGCAGTGTGTAAATTCAGTACGTGCACTGCCATTTAAAATGTGCAAATTCAGTACTTCACCACAGTTTGACTGTGCATATTAAATATGTAAATTACACGTATGGTGCACATACGTATTTCATTCAAAAAAATGTGCACTGTAGTTTTATACCTCTTTAATATTAAGACCATACAACTCAAGTATATACTATTAAAAATAAATATAGAATTTTGAAATATAGATGTGAACTATTAAGAAATTATTTACAAACTTTGAAATTGGGACGTGCACCATTACCAAACTCACACCAACTTAGAAACTCAAATGTGCACCCATTAAAAATCGAAACACAGATGTGCACCAATTTCAATTGGTGCACCAATCGAAATGCAGATGTGCACAAATCGGAACATTAGGCTTCAAACCATCCTCCTTCATCTCATTCTAGACATGCTCAGCGTGCTTCAGCTTCCTTGGACAAAACCACCTGTTCAACAATATATTATAGAGGCAAATTAAAGGAACCCAAGTCAATTCAATTGCCCTCCTCTTTTTGACATATTCAGATGCTACAAGATTTTGATTAGATATTGAATTTGAAAAGTAAAATCAACAGCCTAATAGACTATCTAGCAACAACTTGTCGGCAAGGACAGGATCTAAAAATTAAAACTTAAACTATCATCGCATCTGGAGATTGAAAAAAAAATTACCAGACAAATCTCATTCATTATGAAATTGCAGCAGATAATCAAATTGTCTTTCAACGAAATAGGTGATCGGTTTTTTGGAAACTGAATGATAGGTTAGAGTCGATCTAGTCCCTCGTACAAAATTGGAGCACTCCGGCGCATTCACTTCGCTGTTGATTGCTCAATTGCTCTCCTCTAACGTGGTGCCTCGTCTTCCAATCAAAATTAAAAAGACAAACAGAGAAGAGAGAACACATTTATATGTCATTAAATATGACTGATGATAAAGAGAATCAAACCAATAAATATGATAATATCTGTTGCTGCAAATAAGGAAATATAAATAATTGAAAATTTAAATAATAAAAACACATTTAATTTTAATAGTTAGATGATCTAAGATCAAGGACACAAATAATCCACAATTTACATATTCAAAGTGGTTTTCATTTGATTCACTATATATATATATATAGGAGGGATCAAATGTAAATGGTCTTTTCATTGTAAATAGTGGACAAATCTCAGCCTTTAATTCACTTAGATCGTATGGTTGCACTTTATGTTTTTTATATTTCATTTAAAAAAATCAAACATATCTCGATAAACTTCAGTAATTCAATTGCACACATATGAAACCAGACTTTCCAGTTTCCTCGTCTATCTCCACACCCTCTTTGCCGATTTAGGATTTTCGAATTCGTCGCAGTAGCAGACCGAGGCCAGCGATGAGAAGGGCGAGCTGGTCTCAGGGACTCCGTCCGCTCCCGCACCGCCATCTCCTCCCACTTCTGTCGCACCCTCCCCATCTGGTTAACCCTTGGCTGATGTCGCGACTTCGGGGTGTCGAGCCACCGACTGAGGCTCTGGCTAGCGACGATATGATTTGTATCCGCTGGGTGTGCAGGCACATTGGTGGCTACTGCTTTGATGTTGTAGACCTGGAGTTACTTCATTCTATCTTGCTGGACATGGTCCTTGCGGGAATCGGATCATCCGCATCAAGTACGGAATGGAATATGGCGGAACTGGCTAGAAATTTGAGAATCATGAAGAAAGTGCAAGAGGAAGTGTGTAGTGTGGTGGGGGAAAATCAAAAATAGACGAGTCTGATATTGATCAGATGAAATACTTGAAATATGTTATCAAAGAGACACTTCGACTACACGGTCCAACTATGACCATTCGAGAGGCATCTACAACTTCCAGTATAGGAGGCTTCAAACTTCCTGACAAGATGATAGCGTTGATAAACATATGGGCCATTCACAGGGACCCTACCACATGGGAAAGGCCGCTGGAGTTTCTGCCAGAGAGATTTCTAGGCATTGGTTATAATTTTACAGGTCAAGATCAGGTGTACTTTCCATTCGGTTTGGGGAGGAGAGTATGCCCAGGTGTTCAGTTCGCCATGTCAGAAATTGAATATGCTCTTGCAAATCTTTTATGCTGGTTAGACTGGGAGTTACCGAAAGGCATGGCGCCAGAAGATCTTGATATGTGTGGCACCAGTTCAATTACCACCCATAAGAAAGTACCTCTCTGCCTTGTGCCGGTCTTAGTTACCGTTGTCCAATATGCCTAGATTTTTAGTATTGTGAGCAATTTATTCACCAGATCTGATTTTTAGGTGCAAGAGCTATATGTTTAGATTGATTTGATTCAATTCCAGATATGTGATTTATATGTTATATTGATGCGGTGAATTCACGATTGTTCATCATGATGAGCCCATTTCTTATTTTTGTGAACTGTTTGTTCACCTTGGTGGTGAACTATTTGTATGAGTACACTGTCTCCGTGGATAAATGATACGATTTTTTAGTTTATATTATGTTGATTGATGAGTTTTATGTAAATTCTGTTTTGGTGAACTGTCTGTTCACCATATTCAGGACCAACCAAAAGGCGGTTGCATCTGTCAATGGAGGCTTGCATGACCCGTCTGTGTTGATTTTCAATCCTCAGTTGAGTGGCAAAGAAGACAAGAATCATGGGAAGTTTGAATATCCTTTTAAGCAAAAGGTGTGGAAGTTCATAGAAGTTTGTTTTGATATTCTTCCGCCAAGCCTCAAAATCTAAACGAAAAGCTTTCAGTTATAGTTCACACCTTGTGTATGTACTATATTGTCACTATGGTGATTGATGACATAGTTGTTTAATTTTATGTTGATCGACTAATTTATGTAATTTCTTTACTGGTGAACTGTCGGTTCATCATGGTAGTGAACTGTCTATAGTGAATTTTATATGTTATACTAATGTAGTGAATTCATGATTCGTTGTTGCAGTGAATGCCAGATATGTATTCAATTCACGATTCACTGTTGTAGTGAATTCTAGATATGTGGTGAATTCATGATTCATTGTTGCAACGAATTCTAAATATGTGGTTTGTATGGTGAGGCATGGTGGGATAGCGTTTTATGCTTGGTCTATCTAGCTTTGCTGATATGGAGATGAGTTTGGTCTTTGATTTGCAGTCTAGGTAATACAGATTTGTTTTGGTAAATTGTATATTCACCATAGTGGTGAACTATCTATTCACCATGGTGAACCAAAAGTTCACCATTATTTTGGTGAATAGAAACTAGCTAACAAATCCAAGCGGTAAACGACTTGTGAAATGAAATTTTTCATTATTTTTATATTTTTTAATTTTTTTTAATTTTTAATTTTTTAAATTTATTTTTAGTTTTTTGTCTATTATATTTGAAATGTCTCAAAATTTGAAAAACATGATTAACTCACATTTAGATTTAGCCTAAATGAGTGGCCAGGAATTGTCCACTATTTACAACGAAATATGTATTTACACCGGATCCCTCCCCTATATATATATATATATATAATGTGGATCAAATAAAAATCACTTTGAATTTATAAACAATGAACTAATCATGTTCTTTTGTTTATACCTAACAGATGGTCAAGATTAAACATATTTTAATTAAATTTTTAAATTTATGTTAGTTCCTTTTATTTAGGCAATTGAATATGTCAAACCCTACATATTCTCCTTTTCACTAATTTACATATTCCTCTTCTCTCAACACAGCAGCCAATCCATCTGTAGATGGCTATCCTGGTTGTGCGATTCCGATCGAACTTATCGCACTAACCATTTCATCCATTACTCGCATGACGCTTAATTTCATACTACATGATGGGTTGCTTCACATCATCCTTCTTCAATAATTGGGAATATGGAAACCACCCAGTTTTCATTCTAAGGAAAAGAAATACAACCAGAATTGTCTTGTCCATTATGTAATATTTTCTCTACTGCCAAGGGAACAATTATTAAAGTCTAACCATAAAATCAGTTACGAACACGTAACTCTGAGATTTGTTTGTCTTAAGTGAACTCGTAATTTTTTTTCTATTATGAGTCATGATAATTAAAGACCGTTTATGATAAGTAGGTGAAATTTGAATTCGTGAGGTAGGTACAGGCAATGGCATGAAGGTCATGGCCCCTAAAGTCGAGGTTACTGCTTCAGGCAACCATGTCATATAGGATTTGTATGCTGGTCAAGAAGAGGGCGAGTAAGCACTCTTACGCCACAAAGATTAGTAGTTTCTCTTGAGATGTTCCTTGATTTAATGGGTGAAAGAAAAAAATACTGATATCATTACAGAAAAACCGCATAATTTTTAGTCGCATATTTGGGCAAAAAAATGGACCGGAAAAGTTATAAAAAGGATTTTCGAGAGGGTTCTAGTCAATTTTCAACCAAAAATATATGGTCAGAGATGCCGCCAATATATAAAAATGGCAATTTCCAACCATATTTACTGAGCATTTTGCAGCTACTTTGCAGCCATGGACAATATTATAAGATATATGTAGTTATAGGCTGGTTTCCTGCCATTTTCCTGTTGTTAAGTATTTTCGGTCAATTTTCTAGCCATTTATTTGAGAATTCTTAAAGTTGACGATTTCCGATAAGTTTCGATTCTAGTAAAATTTTGATTTATTTTATTTATTTAAAATATTTAATAATTTACAATATTAATAAATTAAAAATCTTGTTCCCTTGTTTGCTTTGTTCACTACACAAATAAAAAAAATTCAAGAAAAAAGTTTTAATACGAAGTACAGGTACTATACAAATATCATTTAATTGAATACCCAAAATTACCCTTTAAGCACTACGTCCAAAATGACATTAGACAACACAAAAATTGCAACGGCATGGTTTTTATTATGTGTCCATGAATCTGAAAATTTTCTTCATAATTTCTTCGCAACTGCTCAAAACGGCTGCATTAAGCCTTCTCTAGGTAACAAAATTTCAAAATATTGCCTATTTTGATCTAAAGCAACATTTATTTTATGTTGTCTTAGGACTTAGCTTTTTTAATATCAAACCTCAAAATGAGCCCCCTAAATCCATCTTACAATGAGCTAAGGCTACAACAATTTTATGTTGCTTTGAAACTTATGAAATTTTTTTTGATAATGAACAAAATAATAGTGTGGCCTAGTGGTAATAGACTAAGCTTTGTTACCTAGAGTGTTAGGGTTTAAGCCTCTTGTAAGGCATATTTTATTTTTATTTTCTAGACTCTAAATCCTTTCATTAATAAAAGATATTTTAAATATTATTTTTATTATAACTTTTTATTTTTAGTAAATTTTTAAAACCAAACCCTAAACCCTTATACCAATAAGATCCTTTTTTTCAGCAA
>NQLW01000912.1:13377-72875 GCA_002312845.1 Kalanchoe fedtschenkoi | reverse complement strand
ATAAAAACATCAACCACTCATTCATTAAATTTATCCAACCGCTAGCATTAACTTCACCTTAATCTACTCAAATTAACCTTAAACGACATGTATTAGAGGACGGAGGGAGTATATCAACTAGAACCTGAAGTGCAACACGATTAGCAGAATATGGGGCACTCAACCGCGCAAAGTGACTATTTACCATTAAAATCATGTTTGAGTAAGGAAGGTAACATTAATTTGACAGTAAAATAGGGGTGGAAGGATGTCTTGCCAAGCTGTCCCAACGCTACCAAATAACACCGAAACATTCAGTACAGGTTACATCTGATTAAAGAAGCATGGGCATTGAAAGTTTTGCACCTGCACTACTTACTATTCCAAAGCATATCCAACAAGAAGAGACTCCACAGCAGGAAAGGACTCAATCATTTTAGTGTCATGACATGAATGGGTGGTGATATTACTTTTCAGAATCCCACCGTGTTCACCTCATCTCTGGGAAAATTTCAAACCATTCTGTATGTTGAGTGTTGAGCATAGTGGTATTATTTCACATCGCCCAGTGGAAGCTTAAGATTGGTCCTTATATATAGTTGGGCTCCCCCACTCATTGTCAATTGATTTTGAGTGTGGATCCAACAAATTTACATGATATCAGAGTGTATGGGGTGATAATGTAAGGCATGATACTGTGTATATATACACAGTTACTCCATCTAATAAAATGATGTGTTTCCTGAATCACACAGATTCCATTCTCTTCTTCGCCCTTTCATTCTGCAATTGCTTCCGGCGTAATTCCGATCAACTTGCGACTGGAATTTCACATGGTATCAGAGCGGGTTTTGGCCGCACTCTTAGAACATGCCCCTGACGGTTAACTAGGTCCGCACGAGGTCCCACTTGTCGAGGTTAACAAAGGTCCTCGCAAGTGAGGGGGAGTGTTGAGCATAGTGGTATTATCCCACATCGCCCAGTGGAAGCTCAAGATTGATCCTTATATATAGTTGGGCTCCCCCACTCATTGTCAATTGGTTTTGAGTGTGGATCCAACAAATTTACATTGAATAATCACTTGGTGAAATATCCCACATCTTCTAGTGAGAAGAAGAGAAGATGACTTATATTGGATTGTTGAACCATGACTTACAAGCCTGGGTTTTTGAGTCACAATTGGGATACAATTCAGTATGAGCCGATTTGAAAATTCAACATGGTATCAGAGTCGACGGTTCAATCCGGGACCAGTGAACACGTGTTGGAGGCCAAGGGTATGAATGAAGGCTCCCCAAGAATGAAAGACGTCGCAGACGGCGAGAGTGGCTCACAAAAAGTGCGAGTAAGCTGACTGGGCCAGAGAGCTTCTAGTAAGAAGAAGATGTTGACTTATATTGGATTGTTGAATCATAACTTACAAGCCTAGGCTTTCGAACCGAAAATTCAACCCTGTATAGCCAGCATCATATTTCAATGCAGACCACAAAAATAATGATAATGTCTAGTGAAAAGCAAAAAATTCATTTATAAGTGACCACCTTGCAGAGTTCAATCAAGCTTACTCAAGCAAGCACCGTGCCGATGAGGTTCGACCATAACAAAAAATAACTAAACAAAATTAACAGATCATGCATCACTGTCTTATTACTAGCTGACATCCTAACCGCCACAGTTGTTGACTGTAGTTTCGTCATAACATTCACTTATCCATCACAATATGTATTCTTTTGGAATTTCCTACTATTATATAAATTTAAAAAGATATAAAATAATAAGATAAACAAGCTTGATTAAACTATTTGATATCACCAACACCAAGTGGTAGCCACCTTGACTTTCAAATAAAAACACCAAAAACCAACAAGTTAGTCTCTACCATGAAACAAAACACCACAGAACATTTTCTCACTTTCAATTTGAATTTGGCTACCTAAATATCCAATCTAACGCATCCCCCCACTTGCAAATATCACAGTTTGTTTGGTTCTTTTTCCTCATTACCCTCTGGGTCCAACAATTTTAGATGCCCCTTCAAAAAGAAAACGAGAGGTGTTAGACGAGTCAAAGAAATATAGAAAAGGCAAACAAGGAAGTCAATACCAACAAAGTGTTGACTTAGTTGTTTTAGGTGTTGTCTAACAAACTAAGATCATGGGTTCAAGCCTAGTTGGTACCGCATTTACGCTTAGACACACTGGAGGTGCGCGTGGGGTGTTCCTAGTGTCTCAACCAACCTGACTGAAGTAGAAACGATGCGTACACCCAGCAATTCTTTCCCCAACAGTCTATTGAGTTTCATATATTTCCTTGGCAGGCCCTTGCTAACAGAACTACCAACTATCCCAGTGTTCCCACGACATAAAGGCTCAGTTGAACTCACAAGTGTAGATGAGAGTATTCATTTCAGACCAAGATTTGCCCACACGAGATAAGCTCAAGCCTACTAGAATATGATAACTTGGCCCCACATGAGAGCCATAAAAAGCACAACTGCTCACTGCGTCTCCAAGATATGACTTTCAATCCTAATGCTCTCATCCCAAGTTTTTTTATATGCACGAGAGGAAGTGTTTGGGTATGAGAACAAATTAAAAAAAAAAAAAGAGAGAGAGGAAAGAATATCTTAAAAAATTTGTTTCTTAATTTACTAAGAAATTGAAGGGAAAATAAATTCTTTTGTTTTTGAGGAAAAAAGGAAATAAAAGTATGACTTAATGTCTATTTATTTATATGTATTTTTAATAATTTAAAATATATAAGATCAAATATGTAATACATCTCAAATCTTTCCAAATCCGAAAGATTTGAAAATTGGAGGTCTGGAGGAGGGATTTGATCATTTAATTTCCTTCTAATTAAACATGATCAGAACATTTTTGTTGAATCCTCCCATTTCCTTCTAAAATGGACCATGATTACAGAACGAAACTCAAAAAAGAACCCAAGAGAGGCCTACAAGCCAACCAATTCTTGAACAATGATGCAACTCCGAATCATACTCTTAAAAAAGCTTTTGATGAGCTAAGCGAACATTTTTTTTTTTTTTGTGAGTTATCTTCTCTGCACGCACTTAAAGTGTGCTTCTAACCAACAACAATCCCAATTTCATATATATACAACACTTCTCTAATTCCTACCTTCAAAATGATGGCCACATAACACGACTAAAAGCAATAGGGGCAAATATCACTGAAATAATTTGACACATATTTAACCATTGCTCTTCGGATACAATGAAATAGTTAATCTTCTGGCCAAAGAAAGTGGCATTTCTAAAATTATAAAGAATAACATCTTATAAATCAATGTTAAGTGAAGAGCCCACAAGAAATTCAAAAGAAGAGCCGAAAAGTAGGAAGGAAAAGTTCAAGAAAAAATGAATGAGAAATTCAAAACCAAGAGCCAAAAATAAAGGAGATTCAAAGTATATGATGAAGTTTTCCAGACACTTTTGGAGTGTCTTACATGAAGAATATGTCAAAGAATATTCTTAAAGTTTTCTAGAGTACGCATTTGTAGCCATCAGTTGCAATTGATCTCAATCATCCATTACCTTCGTAACAAGTATAAATACCTCATATGTAGTGACTTGTATGCATCCAAGAAATAAGAGTGAGCACATGCTATTAAGGTGTAAGTTTTCTACAAAGTTTTCTTTCCAATATTTGTCTCCATTTTCATTCACCTTTTCCCAACAATTTGATATCAAAGGTAGGTGATTCGGAGGCCAGTGTAGAAGCATAGGAGCATCTCCAATGAAGGTAGCAACTTATTATAAGGTACAGTCTTTTCTTAAACTTACAATGGCGGATATTAGTGTTTCAGTTGGGATGATAGAGAAGCTAAATGAGTACAAATATCGAGATTGAAAAACATGCAAGAGATCATATCTTAAGAGTCAAGACTTAAGAAGTATATTAGTTGGTAGTGAAACAAGATCACGTTTTAGAGATAAGACTGAACATTTAAAGAAGTGGGATATAAAGGCCAATAAGGCCTTGTATGTGATCCGGACCACCATAAATAAAAGTACACGCTTGCTCGTATTGAGGATATGAACACCCCAATAGAGGCATGTGACATTCTCGCCTTCACCTTCTTGAAAAGAAGCTCATAAATGTCTCCCAATGAATGATGTCCATTGGTGACTACTTTTTGAAAGTCAAAACTTTGTGTTGCGAGATAGTGCAGTTAGACCCCGCTTAAAGATTGGCGACGACTGAATCCAGAGAATCATCATCGGCGATCAAAAGTAGGAGTATAACACTTATATAGGGGCAATAAAAACAAACCCTCACTTGTAGACTTGGAGAATTTGTTGACGAATCAAGAAGTTTTGATAAAAGATATTGTTGGAGTGTCATTAAGGAGTTCGAAGGAGGCCCTCTACGCCAATAGAAAAGTGAGAATAATAGAAGTGCCAATAATAGAGGTGGATGATCTTGTGAAAGAGGAAATGCTAGACAATATAATGGTGGAAGTTTACAATTGAGAAATTCCTAATGAGGGGAAGCTCAATAAGATATCAACAACAACAATGGTGGATGATCAGTGCTACGATTGCGGTAGAAAAAGGCGCATGTCTTGTGACTATAGAGCACCCAAGAGACCTACTCAAGAAAATGCGGTAGTGAATGGTCGTCATAACAATGAACATATATTTTAAAAGCTCTTTAATACTCAGCTCGAACTCGTGAAATTTTAAATGAACGAACATGAACACTTTACTACTCAGCTCGTTTGCAGCCCTACATCAATTATGAAGTTCGAAAAAAAGCCATAAGCATATGAAATTGAACTTGGACTACAAAATTGATAATTTGGAAAAAAAATATAGTTGGATGGTCGACGCCGCCACTTCACCTAGCCAACACTTTTTCAGCGACTTCACCCACCATCGCAATATTGTAAATGTAATAAGTTTGTTGCTAATGAGTCGGATGATGGACGGATCCAATTTTGTTGCGGATTGATAGATGACCGCTGAAGGATCGCACTGGTCGAAGAGATGATTTTCATTTCGGATAGGAAAAAGAAAACTGACAGAAACAAGTGAGAGAAACTTGTTGCATTAGCAATAAGTGGCTGAGCAGCACTAGATACCTCCCCTGGAGAAGCCTACCAAAGACAAATATGTTCGAAAATCACATACACAATACTGGCTCTTGTTCCATGTCCCCCACCAAGCATAAACTGCTACAATAATTTCTAAAAACAAGTATACATTGCACTTGGCCACAAATAAGTTGGGCTGTAACTTTAAAGCACAAGGAAATATAAAATCATCATCAAAACTGAAAGACCTCTAATGCTCATCACTTGCTTTCATTTATTGTCTTCGAAGGATCGGAATCCACAACTGGAAGATTTCTCCTATACTGAGGGGATGTTAGCCTCCGCTCAAGAGGCGTTTTCCTCTTGCTCACCACAAACCTGTTAACCCCCTTGCGCATTGGCATTATAGATGGGAAGTCTTCATCGGGGATTTGGCTCAGTTCTGATATGTCTTTGATCTGGGCAGCACGGCGAAACCATCTCTCAGCCTTGGCTTCCTCTGACATGTCTAGTGGATCTGGCTCTTTCACCGCGGACCCTTCTAAGCTTTTCCCACTCCAACCATCTTTTACTGTTGTATTTTCTTTTTGACAATCTCCACTTGAGTTACCAGTGCTATCAATTTGGCTACTCACAGATCTCCCACTGTACCCATCACAACAATCTTGCATGCCGTCAACGGAGATTTTGACAGAACTCCAAGTGTATTCATTGTTCACAATGTTTGTAGTCCCACCACTCTGAACTGATTTTTGAGGGCCTGATGATCTGCTACCAGCATCTGCATTAGGTTTAGTATCACCAAATGAATTCTTATCATTCACATTAGTGGAGTAATTATAAGAGTTGTGGGCGTCGTTGGTGCTATTTTGAGATGACTCCACATCATTTTGTGATTGATTCTTCTTAGCAAAGTAATCAGGTGGAAAAGGAACAAAGGGGACAAACTTAGATTCGCTAGCCTGCTCCATAGATGCTCGTCTCTTGTGCATTGGAGTTGTTAACGACCGGTCTTTCTTTTTGCTAACAACAAACCGATTTTCACCTTTACGCATGGGCATAATTTCAGGGAAGTCCTCATCTGGAATAGCACTAGCCAAATCAGTAACATCATGCAGCTCTGCTACTCTTTTGAACCATCTTTCTGATTTTTCAGCTTGCTCATCATAGTCCCTACCCTCTTTAAAGCTAACTGGTCTCTCAGAAAGATGTAACTTGTCACTTGGTGCATCTGGCTCATTGGTTATGAAAGTGGAACCCGGCGATCTGCTGCCCGGCGAAATATGAGAGTCATTGTTTCGTCCCATTTCGTTTACATTATCTTGCGGCTTTGCGGAAAACATATCTGGCGGCAAAGGCACAAAGGGAACATGACCATAATTGTTGGATTTGTTTATACCCTCAGAGAAATCCTCATTACCCAAATCTCTTTGAGATTGGGCATTGGACAGCCTCCTCTCCAAGGGTGTCTTTCTTGTACTAACAACAAATCTATTGACTCCTTTTCTCAAGGGCATAATCTCAGGGAATTCATCATCAATTCTAGAATTCGGGTCTGAGGAGTTGTTCAGCTGTGAAACCTTACCAGGCCATCTTTGCACCTTCTCACCATTTGCAGCTAGTTGAATGTTACTGTCACTCATATTCAATCTGCTTGACTGGGGATGCGCAGGAGATATTGTCAGTTCACCAGGTCGCTTACAGTCACACCTAAGGCACGAGGTGTTCCTCCCATAATTGAAAAAATCACACCTGAATTGACAGGGGAAAAAACAGCAACGAGAAAAGGAAATCACCAATTGTAGCTATTGTAATTGCCAGCAAAAGATGAAGTAATAGATGAGATTCATGAAACAGAACGTTCAGCGGGCTGGAACTTACTGAGGACACTCCCACTCCCCATTAGAGAGCTGCCTCCTGGGCCGAGCTTCCTCGCATTCAAGACACTTCATATTTCTCGCGAAGTTCATAAATGTGCATCTGGTTAGACAAAGATTTATGAGTTAGTGAAACAAACTGAAAGTGATGCATCAAATCATCACACCAACACAATCATTTGGATACCCATCTTACTTGGGACATATCCAATCACCCTTTTTCATTTCAATCTGTTGCCCGCGAGGCCTAGGAGCCTGTCCATAGCTATTTGGATATTGATTCTGCATGGAACCAGGGGTATTTGTATCTCGTGCACCAAAACTCAAGTTGGCTAACTCACTCAACAAATTCCGCACAGATGATCCAACAGTTTGCTCATTGGAGTGATATCCATCCGCTGATGAAACTGGACGCATGTTAGCATAACTGAGTAAATACTTCATCAGATCAGCCAAGGTAGCTTTATCAAGTTCGACAACCTGCAATTTAGAAAGATAATTGTATTTGCTAAAAGTAACTGTACAACAGCACGCAATCACAATAAGAGATAAGAATTAGTGAGATAAAAGTAACTGTACAACAGCACGCACAATAGAAACAAAATCAATGCTAACTTTTTAATTAAACTCTTCGCACTATCTTTATAATTAGTGAGATAAGAATATTTACCACCACAAGCATCATGCTTGAAGACTTTCATTCCAGTAGGAAAAATCAAAGGTCTAAGGACACCCACCACATATTTGTCTAAAAATCTGTATTACATGGTTCCTGGAAAATTATTAATTTATTTTAATAGCTAGGACTCCATGTTTTTCATGTTATACTTCTGATAGGCTAAGCATACCGTAAGTGGAACACCCTACAAAAAAACGCTTGAACTTCTATTCACTTGGATGAAACTGGACGAGCAGAGTAATCAACTAACATATACAACTGCAATATTCACACTGCTGAATCTCCAGAAGGAACAAAGATTGTTCCTTAGTGGATATAAAGTATAGATTAAAGCCTAAAACCAGAAGCACATAGTAAAAGGTACCAATATTAGTCAGCACAACTGTTTCTTAATTTTTTTAACTTCTTACACTACTACTGTCAGTGATTCCCAGGAATGATTTCATCCTACTCCTCAATTTTTCGGCATCTCTGAATAGAAAAGCTGATCCATTTTCTATCACAACTCTAATATCACTCCTTGACAGGTACCTGTAATTAAAAGTAACCAATTCAAAACCAAAGCCAGTGGTAAAATATGAGATGAGAAAAAGATAGCAAGCTGTATGCCGAAACACAAACCCTAATAGGTTATCCCGATCACGAGCGAAGTGCAGGCAAGCCCTCGCGGCCGTTAAAAACTCGGGCGATGAGAAATTGTCAGCAGAAGCGAATCCCCACGCATCCTCATCCATAGCACTGTAGTCCACACGTTCATAGTAACCATGTTGCCTCACTCCATCTATAAACCTGGACCACTCGGGCCACGGATGGTACCAGTTCGGCGCGGAAGCTGAGCCGCTGCTGCCGCCGCTAAATTGGTCAGAAAAACTATCATCTTTGAAAGCACTGGACTGCGAATGGTAGTTTTCCGATTGGGTTGCACGAAGTGGGGTGAGGGAGATTGATGGGCGAGTGGAGTACTTGAGGGCGGAGAGTGGGAGGCCGGATCTGAGGAGGCGTGGATTACGAGCAAGGCGGAGGAGGAAAGAGGGGCGCGGGGTAAGGAATGGATAGGGCGAGGTGAGGAGCATCACGAACCTGGCAGCGCCACCCATTTGCGGCCGAGCAAGCAAACCCTACACGTCAATAATCAATCACTCACAAACCAGCCATTGAAGAAACCAATCTGAGGATTGGATGTAAGAAGTCCAAATGCAGAAGGTGATGATAGACGACAGCGGAGGTAAAACGGCGCCGTTTGAAAGTTTGATGAATTTCTAGTGTTCCCAAGTTTTTGACTTACAGAAGGATTTGGGGTGACATAACCACCCATTTTCTTTCCACTCCGTTTTTTGTATATTACTTTCTCTATCCTCTTTTACATGTCACTTAATCGAATTTTTTTATTCATTTTTATTTGTCACTTAGCAATTTTCAATGCGTATTTAATATCAACAACTCTCATAAAATGTCAAACATTAATCACTTCTTTATCATAATCAACAAAAAAATTATTTATCACCAGTAACAATCTATCAATTTTATTTTTTGCACAAATTTTTTGAAAAAAACATCAACCACCAACTCATTAAATTTATTCAACCGCTAACATTTACTTCACCTTAATCTACTCAAATTAACCTTAAACGACATGTATTAGAGAACGAATGGAGTAGAAGGCAAGCAAGGGATTCAAATTCGTGTTCTTTATATTACTTCACATTTGATTTTTTTCTGTTCAGTTATTTTAATTATCTTGATGCCTTTTTACTTTCTTTTTCCTTTTAATTCATCCTAAAGTCAATAACATTTATTTCTCTTTTCATTCCCAATTTTTTTTACAAATACTTTATTTTTTACTTCCTACTCCAAACTGGATAACAAAGCCAATACTTTGTTATTGAGTTTGGTGAGAATAAGAGTAAAAAAAGAAAGGATTTGAGGATATATATAAGAAGTGGATTGATAATGTCATCATTACTAACGTTATGCAAATAAATATATATCTCATTTTCTACTAGCAAGCATCAAGTAAGGATCGAACCCACAAAAAATAAAAAAAAATCGAAATGTTAATGACACAAATAAAATAAAAGAAAAAGACTGTAATGGAGATTTGTGATGTAAAATGGTGAAGATAGACCTGCAAAATATAAGAAGGAGATAGAATCAATACAACAAGCACGTAGCTTATGTGATTGACTTGTGATCGTGTTGAACACTGAAACTACAAATGAAAATCATGTTATGAACCGAACTCAGCAAAATATACGCAATCATGCACTACATAGTGAGATATGTCGTACATAATCGCTCCACCCTTATCTCAGTGGCGGATCTACACACACTGACTCCACTAAAAGAAAATTTTTCGCTATAATATTAAACTGATTTTACAAAAAAAAATTTGATATACACAGTAATGATCCCCCTCTCCCCCAATCAGATTATTATGTAAATTGAAATTAAAATAAGTACACGACAGAATCTCAAAGCACCCTGCCGCTGCACCAACACGCCGTCGCGCTGCGCTGTTGCCGTTCTCGCCTCACTTGACAGCTGCCTCTCCTGCGGGCCGCTCTGCCTCTCTCGCCCACCCCTTACCTCTCTCTCTTCCGTCGGTCTCTGTCTGCCATTATCGTCTGATGTATCTTTCCCAACAGAAACGATTTTGCATTTAGGGTTCAAAGTGTAGGTGAAATTTGTTTATTTACAGTATAGCATAAGCCCAAACAAAAAGTCTGAAGCCCATAATTTTATAAATAAACCAATATTAAGCCTTTTTCATTCAACTAATGATTAACATAAATAGAATCATTTGAGCGATATTGTTTTAAAATATAAATCATGGCAGTTGTGCCAACAGTCGCAGCCTTATTCTTTTTTTCAAATTTAATATTAAAGAAATTGATCTGGATTGTAAGAGCTTTGTTTCAACTCATAAATTTGCAAGGTAATTTATTTCTCATGATTTTTTTATTTTTTACTTATAAGAGAGTTAAAGACAAGTCTATTATTTTATTTATTCTTTGTAAATTTATTTTATATATGTTGATATACTTTTATTTTTTTTAAATATATTTTTAGATGTATAAATATTATAAAAAAAATTCAGAGTTGTCCACTACTATGAATGTTATAAATAGGTCATATATTGATGAACCATAAGTTCTATGAATTTCATTAATAGTTCGAATATTTGTGAACCATTCAGTCCGAAAATCGGCCCATTGATCAGGGATTGAGAAGAAAAATATCTGAATTTCATCAAAATATTCATGCAGCGTGGTAGTCAAGAAGGAAGAACATCATGTATAAATTGGTGTATTTAATGGTGAAATTATCATTGATCTTACCTGTAGCAACGACAACAATTGAAAAGGCAATCCACGATGAATATTATAAAAAATTGGTTGCGCAATTACATTGGAGATAAGTGGATGAATGATTGTATATTTATTTTCATTGAAAAATATATTTTTTTAAAAATTTCTAACAATATTATTTATGATCGATTTTAAAATATGAAAATTCTTTGTGTACCAATATAAATGATTGTCTTATTCATAATAAATTCCTATTTTGACCCCACTGATTTACTTTTCTGGATCCGCTACTGAATTCTGGTGTTCACGTTCGAAAACGACATCGTTTTGTATTATTTTTATTAAAACACTCATTTTTATTTATTTATTGTGTTCATAAGATGAGCTGCATATTCATCAGATGAACTGCTATATTCATCAGATGATATTCAGATGAGCTGTAGTATTCATCACATCATATTAGCTGATGTGTTCATCAGATGATATGCTATGTTCATCATATTTAAAAAAAAATAATTTTTTTTAGTGAAAACAAAATAAAACCATGTCATTTTCAAACTAGAGCATGTATGCTCTGAATATAACCATGAGTTATTCAGTTATTGGGTAGTCCTTTCCTTTGATAAATTACCTCAAGCGCTGTTTCTTTTGTTGGATATAATTGTTCACTAGGGGAGGATTCTGTCGGTTCGCACAACAAAACTACGACGTTTCAAGCTTTCATGACCAGAAAGACGCAGTATTGTACACATGCTTAGAAAATTACTGGTGGAAAACGTAGAAGATCCGTTCCCATTCAGGCCTGATAATCTCCACAACGCCGTAAACTGATTTGATAAGATGTCGGCCTTGCCGGACGAGCTCTGGAGGCGTATCCTGGAGATGGGAATCACTTGTTATAGTTTAACTTACAAAGAATTGTGCTTTATCGGAATCTCATGTAGACGTCTCCGAAGATTATCAGAAGAGAATGAGTTTTGGTCGGTGCTGGTGTCTCGAGATTTTCCTCAAGCTAGTTGTACAGCTGACTCGCTAACATCGAAATCACTCTATAGAGTCAGGTAGGGATAGTGGTTGCTTTTGTGTGTGAATTTACATCTTCTAGATAAGTGGGTGGTTTGGTGTAATTTTTGTAAGGTTTGAGAGGGATAAAGAGAGGAAGCAGGCGGCACATCGGCGGGCAGTGCTCAGGACTGAAAGTTTGGTTTGGGATTCAGAGAGGAAACTTAAGGAGTTGGAGGCCAGAATTGGGGACGAGGTTGACAAGATGAAAGCAGCATCATTGGAGCTTTCAAACTTGAGAAAAGCCAGGTTATTACTACAAAGAATAATTACAACCTTCCTATTCTGATGAATTAACAAGTTAGTTGTTTGAGCTAAGATGCCATGATTTTCTTTATTACGAGGTGAGCAAATATATTTTCGTCATATGGTAAGTATTCTTGTTTTTTTAGGGAGGCTTCCGTTGCACTGAATGTATGGCAGCCTGAGACGATTCGGCGGTGGCAGAAGCAAACAGTAGAGCAATGTGCTGTTTCTGTTGAGTCTCGGGTCACGGCACTGGAGATGGAAGTTAAGTTATGCAAGCAACAGATTTCAGTTTTTGATAAGGCTTATGTGAGTTTTGATCTCCTACTCTTGTTACAAAGTTTAAATGTCTAATGTCATCCAATTGATTGGATGAGTATTCTTATGGAACTGGTAATGATGCTTGCATATCTTATTTTGACAGAAAAGTGTAAAGCAAAGGCTTCAAACAACGCAGCAACAGCTGGCCGTAATGAAGTATCACCCCATTAATGATTATAAGACAGCCACAGCAAGTGATGCAACCGTTGGATCCAATACCAGTCGGAAAAAGCTTAAAACAAAAATTAGTGGTTAGACCATCATTTCATTTTGTACTTTGCCATTTACGATAAACTATTTTACATTCTCTCTTCTTGGTTGCTTGTGCTATGCCTATAACGTGGGCTTAAAACTGACATTTAGTTTTCTTGTTTATTCAATGTTATATTGCTAACTACTAACTATGATACAAAATCTATGTGATACCATCTTATTTTCGTAGGTTGTCACTCATCAGAGCAATTTATAAGTTTTCCATTCTTTTGAAATTACACTGGATTTAATTCTCAATTGTGATTTTGGACTTTCAGTTTTGAAGTTTGTGATTTAATCTTACAAAGCAAAAAAACCATACGCATTGTTTTTTGACGTCAACGCAGTCTATTTTTTGGTAAGCTGTAATGTTCTTTACCTGTGAAGGAATATGTTCCTTTAAAGTTTATGATGGAGCTGTAATAGTTTGTCATTGTTCTGTTGTTTTATTTTCACTTACTTTCGAGGCACTCAACGTCTAATAGTAAGTCAAATTTTCTTATTTCTAGATGGAAAAGAAGAGAAATCCTCATCTTCACATTGAGATCTTGATTGGTTCGAAATTGAAGTTTAGATGTGGTAAGTGTAACATTAGTAGCTTCCCTTTTGAGTCTGTTCCATATATATTCTTAACCATATTGGACACTAAGATGAACTTTTATAATTGTAGCAGTCTCATTAAGTGTCAATAATACTGTCAGACATATCTAGAGGGGTTTTGGTTGATGTTATGGTCTGTCTGCAGTGGACTAAATATGGATTGCTGTTCCTTGAAGCATTCCAAACTCTTTATTATTTTTTCATTGGTGTTTTTTTCTTGGTTTTCATTCTTGTTGTCAACTTTCTGTTGCTGAAATGACATAACGAGTTTTTTTGGTGTCTGAACTCTGTTGGCAAATTTCTCATACCAGTTTCATCTTTCAATATAGGTGACCCAATATCTCCATTTATATGAAGTCACTTTCAACTCATAATGGTCTGTCTTCACTGAAGATCTTGGACTTCTTGGCCGCTATATTTGCACTTTGTGTGGACAACCGACTTACAAGGCTGTTACAGCTAGTCTTGTTTTGTAGTTGTTGTTTTATCATACATATATCATGAAAGCCCTCCATGTCAAATATGGAGCTTTTTTTATATGCGTCCATGTCAGCTTCAGTGCTTATATTATATGGTTGGGTTTGATATAAATGCTGGAAAAAAATGTAGTGGGTCACTTACTCCTTTGAATCTGAGTATGTAACGAATGGAAAATAAAGTGATAGTTCTAAATCAAAGCTGAGTTTACTCTCTCGTTTACCTTTTGCTGCCAACATTTTCAGTGCATTTTACAATTACATTCTATAACTGTACTTTCAGATCTCCATGCAACCATTGAGGCTACCTTCCCCACAAATCTAGCCCAGCAAAGGTGAACCATTTTTTATACCCCTAGCAGAAAGAATCTCAACCGATCTACCTGTCACCCAAAATTTTTAGGCAGGGGCGCGGATGTCAGCCCTTTTTCCCGCCCCCCGCCAGTGCGAAAGTATCGTCTAGACCTGTGCAACTTCAACTTAACATTTGGAACTTTGCGCGAGGCAGCCTGCCATATCATCTGTACTGCGTCATTTTCGACAGACGGATAGTTATATTCGTAAAAGATTTCTACCTCTCGAAGCCTGTTCCACATTCTGGTCCATTCTTCCTGTGTAATGCTCCTGATGAGGCTAATAAGAAAATGCTTCTTGATGGCGTCGGACGTCTTTACAAATATGCAGAAGCGTGTGTAGTCGAGGACATCCTCATACGGAAGCTCAATGTCGTCACTGATGATTACGGGCACACAATGGCTAGCTATGGCGTCAAAGAGACGGTTTGACGAGGGAGTGTCACCGGCAATGTTGAGGCAGAACTTGGAGTTGTGCATGCCAGTTGTGGCGGCTTTGATTCCATCTTTCTGTACGCTCCCAAATGAGAAATGCACATCTTTTTCGTCTTTCAGAAGATAAAACAGCTCTTGCCTCACAATTCCTCCCTGTGAGCCACCTTTGTCTTAATCGCAGGTATCCAACAAAAAGATAGAAAAGAAATTGATTGAAACAGGAAGGTGGAGAAACTATCTTACATCTTTCCTGTAAATGGCTCCTTGGAAGTAGAGCAAAGTCTTTCGAGATTGGAAGGTTGACGAATCATTATAAAAGTTCTTGATCATATGCTTGTAGGGAGCTATGATGTCCTTGTCAACATTGGCGATAGTGGGTGGGTATCTTCCGAAATCGGAGAGTATGAAGATTGCAGGCCACAGCATCATCCTAGCATACAAGAGACTATTTGGATGATGAGCCATGACAATATGATCCCTCCCACCAGACCTCTTCCACTCTGCCTGTGACGTCAAGTGCTTGACCAACCTCTCCTGCAGCAACCTGTCCTTCCCCTTCTTCCCGCGCTGGCTCGCCTTGGAGAACCGGTTGTAACTCAAGGAGGAAAAGAATGGGACAAAGATCAGGTCGGCCTCAGAAGAGTTGAGCACTCTTTTAGCGCTTCTGAATGTGGAGGAAGCATCGTATTGGGATGCTAAGAGGTCTAGAGTGAGCCAATACTCAATGCTATGTTGCAAGTTGAGGCCACCCGGGTAGTGGATTTGCTTGGACTTCAAATCTGGCCACACAGACACAGAGTCTTCGTCGCCATTTTCAGGCGTCCATCCGAGAAGCTGGAAATGGAACTCTGAGGGTAAGTCATACATGAACACCTTCAGAATTTGATTGCTCTTGCAATTGCATTGCGCGGCATTTGCACCATCCTCCTCTGTTGCAGCTGTTTCTTCTTGTTCTTCGTCATGTGGTTGCTTGTGATGGGTGGGAAGAAGATGGTGTTGGCGCTCCTGGTGCTGTTCAATGTTGTCAGCACTGTCATAACTTCCACTAATGAGGTTGAAGATCTTTGAAGAAGGGAGGAGGATGGTGTGGTGGAGGGGGCGGCCAGCGGATCTGAGAACAAAGAACCAAGAAAGAATGAAGAGGATTGAGGTGAGAGAGAAGAGACAGAAGAGAGGCCTCCGGGAAAGAATAGAGAGATTGGATTGATGATGCTTCTCAGCAGGCATTGCAGCGTGGATCCACCACAATCAGAGGGTCCAGTCAGTCAATGAAGTGAATTGTGCTGAAACCAGCATTTTCTTGAAAATGTGGGGGTGGCGGCAAAAGAGATCTCCACTCCAGAAACTGGTTAAACTATTTAAGCAGAAAAAGGAAAAGTGTATTAATGAGAAGAGTTAAGACAAACTAAGAAACTGGGGAAAATGGAAGGGATTTCAATTCATGAGATGAGATGGGAGTGGGGGAAGTAGAGGGATAGAATTGAAGGTGGTGCGTATGATCAAGATTCAAAAAAATGGAGGAGAGAATGAAGAGGAGGTGGCGATAGACCAGGGGGGTAACTTAAGAATAGGAGACACACAAACACTGATGAAGTTGTTATTCAACTTTTCTATTACTAACTTTGGTTAGGGGTAGGTAGTGAAGAGGGGTCATGTGCCTACGGTAACATTGAAGTTAGCGCACAATATTATTAATACTACTAGTTCAATAAGCAGCAACCTAACACGAGAGTATGCATTCTCTGGAGTAAGGAGTGAGGTGATAACTGGCTTCCTTCCTCCCCAGTCCCCACCCAAGTGCTTGCTATCTTTAAACAAATTAGAGCATTGAAACCAGTTGTAGTGCAACTTTTAGTCACTAACCTTGTGCCATTTATAAATGCTCCTAATCAGGTGGCCCTCCAAAATAACATTTTAGTATGTTTTGGACTAACAGACCTGGCTGGAATATCTCATGTGCTCGTTTGAATATTTTGTGCGCCTGTACATCTGGATCACCACACAACACACCGGGAACTGCTCCCATGCACCGTTACGGCCCTTTTTTTTTTCATGGCATGGTGCCATCTTTCAATGAGGTTCAAATAGAAGGGAGCATCCAAATCCAGATATAATCACAAAGGTAACAAGCATATACTACTGTCATGAAATTTTGATGGGGGGAAATTTTGTATTCCCAAATTTAAATTTCTGGAATCTTGATGGGGAAGATTTTGTATCCCAAATTTTGTTAGGATGGAGAGGCCTTTCCTCTCAATCCGACAAGTGCAGCGGAACATCAATAAGAGACACTCACACGAATAACACGCACCAACACACAATAATATGAATAAAGGACGAAAGAAACACACAATATTTTTTAACGTGGTTCAACTCTCCAACAGAGCTTATGCCCACGATCTCCACTATTTATAGATATGTATTACAAGAATGGATTCACCTCTCAACACTCTTGAATACGAACCTCTCAACTCTCTCATAGGTTTTCTCTAACCAAAAACCTATAAAAACTCTACACCACACTCAAGAAGAATCCCTCATGAATTCCCCTGGAAGACTCCCACCGAATCTCTCAAATTATTCCTACCACTAGGACATCCTATTTATAGGGTACTAATACTAAATCAAATAGAATTCCAAATCCTACCAAAACAATAATTTAGTAACCTACAAACAATAGGATTCCTAATATTAACCAACTTCTAAATAAGTTGATTATATCTTCCATCTTCATATTTAGAAATCTACTAGTTAACTTCCAACAAATCCTCCCTTGACTAGAATTTCTAAATATCTTCACTTCATGTCATCTTCTGATGCAGCTTCCAAATCTGAAGAGTTATCGCCATCTTCAATGTCTCCTCTCTCAACAGAAATATTCTGCATCCTCCTCCCTTGAAGATAATCTTCCATAACATCCTCCTCGGCATGTTTTACGTAAACATGATATCTTTAAGTTTCTTCCAAACTTTTCTTTCAGCTGTCAACTTTGTGTGTAGTGTTGGTTCTTCCTGGTCATAGTGAGTGCTCTTCAAACCATCAGCTCTGATACCAGCTTGTTATGGTGGAGAGGCCTCTCCTCTCAATCCTACACACGCAGCGGAACATCAACAAGAGACGCTCACACGAATAATACGCACCAACACACAATAATATGAATAAGGACGAAAGAAAAATACAATATTTTTTAACGTTGTTCAGCTCTCCAACAGAGCCTACGTCCACGATCTCCACTATTTATAAATATGTATTACAAGAATGGACTCACCTCTCAACATTCTTGAATACAGACCTCTTAACTCTCTCATAGGTTTTCTGCAACCAAAAACCTATAAAAACTCTACATCACACTCAAGAAGAATCCCTCATGAATTCCCCTAGAGGACTCCCACCGAGTCTCTCAAATTATTTCTGCTATCACTAGAACATTTTATTTATAGGGTACTAATACTAAATCAAATAGGATTCCAAATCCTACCAAAACAGTAATTTAGTAACCTACCAACAATAAGATTCGTAATATTAATCAACTTCTGAATAAGTTGATTATATCTTCCATCTTCATATTTAAAAATCTAGTCAATTTTCAACAAATTTAAATTTCTGAAATCGCTATTGCCACCAACCAACATATCAAATTATAACCCCTACCCTGACCTCTACCCCTAAAACTTTCAAAAACTACAGGCCAAGCCTTGTAAAGACAGCAACTCCTCAATCTCATAAGAAGCTCATTCATACCATGAAGCGGCCAAACAACAACCTGATCATACAAAGCCAAGGCCACAAACAATGTCCAAGTAATCCATTCAGGCACCATAATATTCCACGCAGCCACAGTCATCCCCCAAGTACCATATAACTATGTTCATAATAATAAACACTCTAAAGAAGATGTTAGGAAGAGAAAAAGAAAATATAAGCGGAAACTGAAGAGTCACAACACTGCATCGGTGACCCTCCTCTGAACCCTCTTCTGTCGGATTCATTGTCACCCGAGCATCAAATTGTGCCTTCCCAGGAGGGACAGAGACGGTTGTACGCAGCAGCGACACGTCAGGCAGAGCAGTCAAGATTTTCCACTATCGAGCTTCTTCGGAGACAACTCTTCAACCGGGATGGCAAGCCGGCACTTGTATTCACGTCCATTGAAATATAAATATGCACTCAACAGATGCAATTTTCCATGATTGCAAAATTTTCAAATGGAAGACCTCACATTTTGGTGTTTGAGAAGGAGTTTGAAGAAGCGTGGAAGTTAGAAGATTAGGCATTAGTGAGTGATCTAGACGGTTACCAAGTTTTTGTAATTCTCACATCTAAGAAAGATGTTACTTCATCCCACACTCAGGCTCTTAGGCGTGTCGGCACTTCTTTGTTTAGGTTGTTCAGAGAGTCGCCTGAATTTCTTTCTAAACGGGAGTTTACAGTCATAGGAGAACTAGGTGTTCATACGCTAGATGTTGCATGGAAATAGACCTGGCTAAGCCTCTCTATCTGAATTATGGATTGATATAGGTGACGACCATAGTTGGTGGCATGAAGGTATATTTGAGAGCAATCTTAAATTTTGCTCAAAATGCAGATTGCATGGGCATAATTTATCGAAGAGTAAAAAGATGAGACAAATATCAAGATGAAGAGAATGGGAGCCAGAACAAGATAGATGTTCAAAAGGATCAACATACTCAAAGGCAGGAATGGGTTGAGATACAAAAGAAAATTGGAGAAGCAGATTAAACAACCAATCTTGTTGAGGTTGAATCAAACATGACTCTGGAAGAAGAAGAAATTAAGAAAAACAAAGAGGGTGAAGCAGAATTAGAAAAGCTAATATTAGAGAAACCTCTACCAAAAAAGAAAAAATGTCACTCTTCAAAAGCTATTAATAATGAGTAACCGCCCCTGAGTCTCAAAGAAATCATTCGTGGAGAACACAAGGTAAAAGAATGACATCCCTATAAATTGCAAAGACAACAAAACTGAATATTTGCATGAGGAGTTTTAATAATATCATGTTATAAGCAAGCATTTTCGGAAAACTAGGAAGGAAAATATAAGGATAAAGAAAATGATGGAGAAAAAAAACCAACAACAAAAGCAACGAGCCATTGAATCTTGATGATTCTAGTGTCAGTAATGACAATGACAATGACAATAAGCTTGAGTCTCATGATTCTGAAACATCAATGGAAGCTAATAGTTCAAAAGGAGGTAATGCAAGAAGTGCGAATGAGATCAACACAGTGGATAGGAGGCCTCTTACCAAGACCACCTAGAAAAAACAGCAATCCTTCAATGATGAATCTCCTTACATCAAATGCTATAAGAGTTTGTAAGTAAGATACTAAGTATCATCTCAAGTATTTGATTGCCAAGTTTAAAGTAATGTGTCTTTACATCCTAGACCTAAAGACAAGAATAAAAGAATCCAGAGTATTTGCCGGAGTTTGGGATTTTTCTCATGCTTCTATGAGGAGGAAGTCAACACCAAATTGCCATCTTTTGGAGTAAAAGATCACCTTAAACTTTTTTTATTGTTATGGAAACTAATCATGTTTCTTTAAGAAAGAAATTGTTCTTAAGTTTTATTTTACAATACATTCAAAGCATGCTAGACGAAGGATTTGAGATGCTCTGTTAAATCATAATACAATTACAAAGGATCCTTGGATGGTTAAAGGTGATCTCAATGTTATTTCTTCATGGAATGAAAAAAAGGATAGAGTACTTCTTGATGATGGTACAAAGCACGAGTTTAACTTCTTCATTACTCAATCAGGATTGATTGACATCACTTCAAATGATTCTCCATTTTCTCGGACAAACGATCAATAGGGAAATAATATAATATACAAGCCTCATTTCAGATTCCTAATTTTAAAATTTATTTTCTGTCAAGAATATAATATGATCATATGCCAATGTTGGTCATCTTGGTGATTCATTCAAAATTTCTTCCATCTTTAAGTTCCTCAGAATATGGTGTGAGCATGAGGGGTTAATCAAATGGTTTAAGATATTTGGAAAAAAAAATAACCAAGACAATGGTTTGATCAATCTAGCTTGTAAACTGCATCAACTTAGGAGTTATCCTATTAAATGAAATAAGGAGGTGTTTGATATGGTGGACAAGCATATGGATGATTTCTCCCTCAAGGTTCAGAACTTGAATGATCGTCTTATTAACAATTGGAATGAGGAAGTCTTCAATCAGATGCAACAAGATAAAAAATCTCTTCCAGCTTGGCAATCAAGGAGATATAAGTTGTTGGAGGATAAAGCAAAACTTCATTGACTCAAGGAGGGAGATTAAATATAAAGATTTTCCATGCTACTACTAAGGATAGAGCAAGGAAAGGAAATATTAAAATTAAACTTAATGATGGATCAGAAAGTGAGGATCTAAATATTGTAGGAAGTCTAGCTGTAAGCTATTTTTTTTATTATCTTTTTTTAGATAGTAGATATGTCAATTATCTTGACCTTTTCAATATCATTCCAAACATGATTTCAGATCCAGTAATATTGGCCTTATTCGAAAACCTACAAGTTTGAGGTTAAAAAGACAGTTTTTGACTTGAACCCCTTGAGTGCTCCTGATCCTAATGGGTTTGGAGGTTTCTTTGATCAACATTGTTAGGACATTATTGAAGAGGATGTGGTTAAAGTAGTGCAGCAATTTTGGGAGCCTGATATCTCTTTGCCAAGGAGATTTCAGCAGCCAACATGTGCCTAATTCCAAAAGTTCAAAATGCTAGTTCCCTGAAGGATTTGAAATCTATCAGCCTATGTAATTTCAGTCACAAAATCCCTTCAAGAATCCTTACTTTTGGACTTCTAGGTCATCTCAACAAAATTATATCCCCTGAGCAAGCTGGCTTTGTCCAAGGCAGAAGTATCATGTAAAATATTGCCTTAGCTCACAAAATGACTAGAGACATCAATAAAAAAGTTACAGGAGGTATTGTCTTATTCAAGCTAGGCTTATCCAAATCTTATGATAGGTGCATTGGGCCTTTCTTCATACAGCTATGAGAACTTTTGGCTTTCATGAGAATTAGATTGACCTTATTTTATCAGCTTCACAATAATTGTTGGTATTCTTTTAAAGACCGAGGCTCATGTCAAAGTTTTTTTAGAGCTAGCTATGATCTAAGGAAGGGGGATCTCCAATCTCCAAGCTTTTGTTATGGAGAGAGAAAATTACAGTCATTTCTACAGTGCTCCAGTCAATGCTTGTATATGCAATGTCAGTTATGTCAATTCCTAAGAAAATAGTTAAGAAGATGCCACTCTTATTGGGGATTTCTTATGAAATAATGATGATCAAAGAAGATATCATTGGGTGTCATGAAATAATATTTCTAAGTCAATTTGCAATGGAGGATTGAATCTTAAGGAATTATCTCAGAGCAACTATTTTCTTAAATCCAATTTGACTTGTAGTTATTTAAAAGGCAAGTCCTTATGTGCTTTCTTCATGATGAAGAAATACAAGCTTAATTCAGTTTTAATGGCAAACTAAAAAATTTAGAAGGAGCTGGTTTCAATTATTCATGATATCCAACATAATTGTTTCTTAAAAAAGAAAGAAAAGGATACACAAAATTTTGGAAACAAAAATTGTGGGTAATGGACGATGTTTTCATTGAAAATACTTTAAATACAGAAGAGACAGTTCATGAGAATTGGAATGACAATTCATAAATATAATTTCATTAGTAGCATATTCAACAATCTCACAAGTCAAGTCACATGAACTACATGTTTATATATTGATCTATCTACTGCATGTGCATGTTGAAGTAATTCATTACTTATCTTAAATCTGAAAATCCCACAATTTTGAGTCTTTTATTTATTAATTATCTAATTATTAGCACGTCAAGAATTCAGCCCTTGTGGTTCGATTTTGAACTAACAGCTTGCTAGTGAGCCAGGAGCATATAAATTTATTTGCATAAGGCAGCTTAACAATAGTCTTATCACAACTCTAAATCGTTGTTCTAAAAAGGTGTCCGCCTAGGCGCCTGGACAATCAATTAATCACTAGGCGGTGTTAAGACGCTCCGTTTAGCCATTGAATTGTTCAAAATAATTCATTATTAAATATATATTTTTCTAATATTAATTATTAAATATATTATTATATATAATTATTAATATATATAACTCTGTCTAGCCCTCAGATTAATCATTCTCATTAATACCCGTCTAGCCGACTAGTCGCTCGGCGTTATGTCTACCGCCTAATACCGTCTAGCAATTTTTACAACACTGCTCTAAATCCATTTGATGTGTGTATATCATATAGTAATGTATAATACTTTATTATCATTTTTCATCACAACAACATATATTCATCACATAAAAATTAACATTCATCATATTTCAATTACATTTATGTAGATGAGATGATATATACACGACATAATAGTATATGAGGACGGATGGAGTATGTTATTTTTTACTAAATAACAGGATGCATTGACCAAATAAAATTAGTTAAACTGATATTCATAATAATTTTAGTACTCTCCAAAATTATTTTGTTGTGCTCTTGAGTCTTGTCCATTTCAGCATTGTAAAATACGACTAAAATTTAAATTTATGTGTGTAACAGAATTTAAAAAACTCAAGATAATAAATTGGTGGGGATGTTGGGAATTACCAAAACCTGGTAATTATGAAAAATGGAGAATGTGGAGAAACTCGAGTAAAATTTTTGTGAAATTTTTGCATAAATTTTTGCGTGAATGAAGGAAATATGGGCGAGTGTATTTGTTACTCATTTTTGGGTCAAAATTATTTTTAGGGAAAAATTCAAAAGGGGCTCTGAACTTTCATCACTTACAAAATTATCGTCAGAACTATCATAATTTCTAAAAACAGATGTGGTAAAAAAATTAGATTCATTTTCTAAAATAAAATTACAATTACACTTCTAAACTAATATTATCTCAAGATTTAGATTCATGTTCAAAAATTACATTATTTGGTTATCAAAATAAATAATATCATTTTGCGTACATAAACGAAACAACGTCTTTTCATACTCAATCCTTCATAATTCTAAATAAATTTAAATAGATCTATTTTGTTTACGAAAGCAAATAAATTGATCTCAAGCATCATTTGAAATCAGTCTAATTTTTTATCTTCACATCCTTTTTGGAAATCGTGGTAGTTCGGACCGCAATTGGGTAAGTGGTGGTAATTTAGAGCCCATTTTGAAATTTTTTCCTCTTATTTTTAATTATTCTCAAACATTGAACCATGTTGTTTAGAAGTGAAAACATCTATATTATGGATGCTTCATGTGCACTTTTGACCATGAGTTTATAAATCATATTACTGGATTTCAGTGAGAATATTAGAAATATGTGTCTGATTTAGAATTCATGGGCTTCCATATGGACTAATGTTACTAAAACTTAAGAGATTGAAAATATATCTTATAATTTAAGTAGGGTGAAATGAAAATATGTAGTTTTAAGCTCGTTGAACATAAACTAACATAATTTTCGTTGAAAATTGAAATTCTAATGAGATCACTTGACACCTTTAAAATGTTTGTGGCTCCACCATTCTACACTTACCCCTTACATGATCTCATAGCATTCATGAAAGCATAATCTTTCGATTTTATAAGAAAGATAATATTTGAAATTAATGTCAGTTTGGATATTTTCAAAACACATACCTTCAATGATAAAATTTTTTAGGTGAACATGTCCACGTGATTTTGGGCACCATCAATAATTACCTGATTCATTGAAATATCCAAACGTCATTTAACAAACATCTATTATGTGTATATGCAATTCTTGTAATGAATCATATCCACCTAAAAATCTCTCATCATGTCCACGGAAGTACCAACTCAGGACTCATCGATAATGAATCTGGGTATGTATGGCTAGGGCTGCAAGCGAGCCGATGTACTCGCGAGCTGCTCATGAAGGAGCTCGGTTAGTACTCGGTCAAAGCTCGTTTGTTAATAAACGAGTCGATCACGAACAATAATTATAAGTTTGTTTAATAAACGAGTCGAACATGAGCAAGGTGGTGCTCAGCTCGTTTATGTTCGCGAACAAGCTCGATACGAAGTTTGATAAGAACCTCGATAAGAAGCTCGATAACTCTATTAAAAAGATCGAGAACTGACTGACTTAAGTTAGAATGTATCTCAAATTCAAACATGTCAATCTATCGTAATAGGAGTTAAGATTTCGAAGTTAGTGAATATGTCTATAATAATTAACATAAATTATGTCTAACGTTGGGATGTAACTTATGTCTATCATTTGAGCCAAACATAAACAATGAGGTATTAGAATGGATATATTTCAAAGCTCCATATAAACTCATTTAGACTCGACTATGAATATTTTTATAAATTTATAAAGCAACTAGGCAATAAAGTAAGATTTTTTAACGAGTAGCTCATTTAAAACTCTTTGAAATTTGTTTAAACACTTGTTTTCATATATATTATATTTTATATTTTATCAATCCAAATACTCGAGTAAAACTCAAGCTCGGTTCGAACTCATTAAAATTAAACGAGCCGAATTTGGACATGTATTTTAAAAGCTCGTTAATACTCGGCTCGAGCTCGAACTCTTGAAATTTTAAATGAACAAACATGAACACTTTACTACTCGGCTCGACTTGGCTCGTTTAATTTGCACCCCTGTGTATGGCACAAGCATGGTGGCCAGTAATAGGTTAGTAGTAGGCCTACTGGAATTGAGTTGGAAATCCTCAGTATATTGCTAGAACATGCTGATCCTGACCATACTATAAATCACATGGCTCTCTTTGGATTGTGAAAAGTGAGGGAAAAGAAAATTAAGTGAAAATTTGAAAGGAATTGTATGCTTAGTTTAGAGAATTTGAGGAAATAAAGATGAAAAATTATGAAGAAAATTTTAAATCAACGAATTTTGTTCTATTCCCCAACAATTTCTATTCATAATTAAACAAAGAAAAATAGAGTGAAATCCACGATTGAAATTTTTTTTTCCTTGTCATATTCCTTTCCCGTCATTTATCCTAAACCAAACATAGGATAAATGATGTAGTCATAACTCATAACAAGCTAGGGCAAAATCGATCTTCTTAATTCTTAAATATTGGAACCTCTATTGACCTTAATAGACATAAAGACATTAATTTATATAGTTTTGCCGGGGTAAGAGGTAAGTGGTTTGGTGTTGGGTCCAGTTACAAGTCCCACAAAAGTACAAGATGGCCATGGCGTTAGAAGCCAATTAGGGCATTGCCTCTTAGACACTCTTTGACGTTGAAACCAGTGAATGAATTATTACACACTCTGCAGTCTCCCATCACCTTCCTCAACTCTCTGCTCACATATCATAAATTCTCACACTGCCTTATGTATGCCCTGCCCCATGTCGCAACACTTTATTTACAGTATACACTCGCCGCCTTTATATGAGAAAAGAGCTATTGCTATTCCATAATCATTTAGGTTGGCTCCTCTAACTAATAAGGTGTTGGCTTAGTGATATTGGGTGTTGTCTATTAATTTTAAGGTCCTGGTGTGCGTGAGTTGGTCCGCAAAATGGGGAACCACTATCGATCCCCTTAATAAAAAAAATTGGCTCCAAATAATTATAATTAACATATTTGTATTAATTTTGGAATTATACAGGAAACACGATCTCAAACATAAAAATTTGAGAGAGAAAAATGAGATTTGTTTGATTTGGAATAACAAAAAAATAGAATGAAGGTTTCAAGACTCTTTTTAATTTAATTTAATTTTTCAATCAATTTTCTTTCCCACAAACTTCATTATTCTAAATCAAACATAAAATTCTTCCAAACTTTTCTTCAAATAAACCAAAAATCCAAAGTTAGAGAAATATTCGTACATTACCAGGAACATAAAAAACAAACGGATGACATAACTGCATATGCAAAAAGAAATAGAAAAAACGATTCCCTACCGAAACTGGCACTATAAGTAATTAGCTAGAAGCACCCAGCAGCCACCACAATTTACTGAAATCATTGCATTTATAAAAGTCAAACTGGTAAAAACTTTGTTTGTAAAAGAAGATGAAGAGGGGAGAAGAGTCAAAGTTTGACCATATCTCGTGGCCTTGACCAAATCCACACCCTCGACTGTTGGTTAGTCTCATTAGACGGCATTCACTGAATATTACTACCAGCACACTTGCAATACAATCCATGTTTTTTTTAGGGGAAAAACTGAAAAGAGAATTTGAATTATCACTGCTTACCCAATTGCGGTCAGAACTACCATGATTTTTAAAAAAGGTGCAATGAAAAAAAATTGGACTGATTTTCTAAATGAAAATGTACCATTACATTCCAAATCTAATATTATTATAAGACTTAGATTTGTGTGCAAAAATTATATCATTTGATTATCAAAAGACGTCATTTTCTTTATGTGTGCAAAATGATATAATTTATTTTGATAACCAAACGATGTAATTTTTCGCACACAAATCTAAGTCTTGTAATAATATTATGTTAGGAATGTGATGGTAAATTTTATTTTAGAAAATCAATCCATTTTTTTTTCATTGCACCCTTTTTGGAAATCGTGATAGTTCTGACCGCAATTGGGTAAGCGGTGATAGTTCAGGGCCCCTTTTGGGTTTTATTCCTTTTTTTTATTAGGGTTTCAGTACGAAATATTTTAATATAAAATAAAATGAATTAATTGTGTCATAAACCCGTCACTATAAATGCCAGTCTTTGTGCCTTCTCATTTCCTCACGTCGAAACCGCAGCAAAGAGAAACAACACGCAGCACATCAGCCACCCATCACTCAAAATTACCTTCTGATATCAACTCCTTCCTCATAGAATTTCGACATGGGAGAGGTGAGTGAGCTTACAACTCTCTTTAGTTACCCATCACCTTTTGGTTTCTGGGTTTTGACTGAAGTGTTTGTTTTTGCAGAAAAAGATCGACGCCGGGAAAAATGAAGGCGAGAAGAAGCCAGTTGACGCCGGAAAGAAGGAGGACGGGTCGTCGACCGTCGTTTTCAAGATCGACATGCATTGCGAAGGCTGCGCCAAGAAATTGAAGAAATTTGTCAAGCGTTTTCCAGGTATAGATATATAAAGAAGAAAAAACAACAATTGGGTTTTCACCTCCCTAGGGTTTTTGTTCATCACATGGATTGCTCGAATTTTCTGGAAATCCATCACCAAACGAGACACGAAATCAAAACGGACGGATTTCAGATTATTTATTTCTGAAATTAATTGTTTAGTTTTAATTGGGGAATCAAATCAAAATAAATGGATGCTGATGATGATCATGAATATTCATTGATTTGCAGGTGTGGAAGGAATCAAAACGGATTGCGATTCGAACAAGCTGACGGTGACCGGGAAGGTGGACCCAGCCAAGCTTCGAGACAGCCTGGCAGACAAGACCAACAAGAAAGTCGAGCTCTTAACTCCTCCACCCCCCAAGAAGGACGACGCCTCCAAGAAACCAGACGAAAAGACTCCTGAGAAGCCTAAGGCTGCTGCTACTCCCGACAAGCCCAAAGACACTGACAAGCCCAAAGAAGCTCCCGCCAAAGACGACAAGAAACCTAAAGAGGTACGCCCAGAAAAAAAGGCTCTTCTTCTTTTTAATCTCAATATTTTCTTGGGATTAAATTACCGATAATTTGTTTGTTAATCTGTGCAGCCGGCAGTAGTTACAGTGGTGTTTAAAACGAGATTACACTGCGAGGGATGCATTCACAAGATACACAAGATGGTGAAGAAGTACAAAGGTGTGTTTGATTGTGATCATCGGACAGCTCAGCTATCTGTTTGTTTAGTTCGGTTGTTGTTCTTATGTTGGAGTAATTTAACTCCGACTGAGAATGATTCGATTCGATCCGGATCATTCAGTCGGTAGCTTTGCTTTGTTTTGTCTTCTTGTCCACGCCTAGTTGAATATTTTAATGATTTGATTAACAAGAATTTGAGAGCTTGCATTTCTAATGGTGATTTTAATAATACTTTTACAGACGTGCAAGACGTGTCTATAGATGGAGCCAAGGATCTAGTGACAGTGAAGGGAACGATGGATGTGAAAGCATTGCTGCCATATTTGAAGGAGAAGCTCCGCCGCGATGTGGAGGTGGTTCCGGCTAAAAAGGAAGAGAAGAAGGAAGAGAAGAAAGTGGAGGAGAAGAAAGGAGAGGAGAGCGGAGATGGTGGGAAGAAGGCTTTAGTGGTGGACGCTCCCAAAATGGAGATAAACAAAATGCAATATTACGGATACCCGGTTGGGCCATCGACATCTTACTGGTTCGGCGATGGGCAGATGTATGATCATAACTATTCAATGAGCAGCGGTGGCTACTATGGCCATGCCGCTGCTCTTCCGTCACCGGTGCCGGTTCAAGGACAGAATCTAGGATATGCGGTGGAGCATTACCAGGCACCCCCTTATGCGTATAACGTTCAAGCGCCACAGATGTTCAGCGATGAGAATCCTAATGCATGCTCCATCATGTGAGTTTCCCAACTACTGAATGGATGATTCTAGAAGCTGTGAATAGATACATAAGTACAAGGAATCAGCTCAGAATCTGGCATAGGTAGTATTTTTTGATAGGGTTGCTAATGAAACCGAGGTTAATGTGTAATTGTTTTGACAGGAAACAATTGTTTACTTTGTTTTCAAATCATTTTCAATGTTCTATATACCATGAAAGCAAACATTTCAATTTAAGGGAGCTTATGCATGCGTTTTTTTCTAATATTTATTTTTAAAATCCAATCTTCGAATATCTTATTCAACATCCTTTTTGTTTGTGAATTCAACTTGTGAATGACTTTTGCATGTTTACAACGGGCGGAGCCACATTCACATGAGAGGGTCATTTGATATCACTTAATTTTCATTTTGGTCCAAATCATGAGGTCATTTGGCCTTCCTTAATTTCCATTTTAGTCCAAAATTATGGGGTCATTTGACCCCGCTTAATTTTCATCTTGATCCAAAAATTTTATCCTAATTATTAAAATTGGATCGGAGATCAAATTAGTCACGCCTCTAATTCCTGATTGAGCAGGTAAACCAATTGAATAGACTTGTTTAATCGCTAATCCAATTTAAATACTTGAATGGTTTTCTACTAAACTGTTCAAGTTGATCTAATTCAATCTGATTTAATTTAATTCGGTAAGTATAATTGGACCGGGTAAGAGTGCTCTGGCTCACTATTCATGTCCAGTATTTATAATTATGATATTTGTAGTGCATTTTATAAAAAAAAAGTTACAACAAATTTGCCCCTGTAATATAATAATTTTCATATTTGCAAGCTCAAATATAATATTCTCAACCCAAACAAATTAATATAAATAATAAATATATATGTACATCCTTTAAATTATAAATTTTTTAACCCATAATAAATTATTCTTGCTTGACTATGAGCCCCATTTGTTAGATCATATCCATTGAAGGTTTATGGAAAGGTTCATATCAAATTATAAATCTAAATAACATATTTGTGTTAGTGTGAGAGAATGATTTATGTCATTCTGCCATAAAGCAGTTTCATCTGCACGAAATAGTTCATATATATATCTTTAATCATGTTTGCAACAAAGAGAAATAATAAATGAGATATTTTTAATCACGTTTATTCATTATACACATGATAGAAGATTAGAGATAAATCTTTTATTACATTTTTTTATTATAATGTGATTATAAATATATCTTTTATCACTTTTCTTTGTTGCAAATGTGATTAAATATTGATATAAATAATTTTTATCACGTTTCTTTCTTTCTAAAAGTGATAAAAAAATATATATCTAAATATCTTTTATCGTATATTTCTTCCTACCTAAATGTGATAATTTCTAAAATATATGCAGGTCAAGTATGCATGTCGAATTAAAAGATTCAATGTATTGAGATGACATGACACATATCTTATGTGTCGTGACACAAATATTTTTTTTTTAAGTTTAATACGGACAACTTTATGGTATCCCTATTGAAGCTTTGTAGTAAGCTTCGTGTCAGACTTCGAAGCGCTTCGTTTCAATGTGGAAATAGGTTTCTTGGCCTTCTGACACCGAAGCACTTCGTCTGCATGAAGCGGTTCGTAAAAAAATTAAATATCACACTTCAGATATGGAAGCGTGGTAATAGATATATTTAATATTCAGGATAACTTATTACCATGCTTCCAACTCTGAAGCGCGGTAATAGATCAATTTAATATTCAAAATATATTCACCATATCTTTTTACCATCCTTAAAAATTAGAAGCGTGGTAATAGGTATATCCTAAATAACTAATGTAGATCAATTACCACGCTTCCAATTCTGAAGCTTGGTAATAGATATATATTAAATATTTATTCTAACCTACTACCACGCTTCCAACTATGAAGCATGATAATATGTATGGTCTAAATAATTAATATATATCAATTACCACGCTTCCAATTCTGAAGCGTGGTAATTGATATTTATGTGAAATAATAAACATTAAAAAATTGAGAAATTGACATTAATAAATATCAAGACAAGATAATATAAAATAATAATTATAAATAATCAATTATCTAATAAATTTAAGAATTTTGTAATTAATATAATATGATGCGCAGAGATTTGAAAGATTTGTTTCAATATAGATGTAAGTCTGTGAAAAGTAAATTTATGACATGACACAAACCTTATTTTTAATTTATTTTGATGGGGATGTCGGAGGTCTGAAAATTTTGGGAGTGAGGACTTGTTAACCCTTCCATTCCAGCAGCAGACACTGAGTTGAATATAAAAGTATAATTTGGAAGGAAGGGTAAGGCTATTGGCTATTGGCTATTACAATCAATGAATGTATGATAGGCATTTGTCCCTTATGGGGATGGTCCATGAGCTAGTGAGGCTGTGGCCTAATACCTCCTGCCTCAGCTCAATATACATAACATAATAATCCAGTTGCAGTTGCAATTGCAATTTGAATGGAATAGAATACGAAGTTTTATGTGTCAGCAAGCATATAAGATAAAAGAGGCAAAGTGTGAAATGGCATGTGGGTTACTTGTCTCCGCCGCCGCCGGCAACTATATTTTCAAGTGGTCAAGGGATTCTGAGATTTTTGTCAATATGAATTGCATTCTCAAGTTGTCTTTACTTTTATTCAATGCGTTCAAAATGAGAGCTCAGCAGTTGAAATCTCAGACTTTGAATGTTAGTTTAGCCCATAGCTTTTCAGTTCCTTACTATTGCCACCTTTATTTTGCCCTTCTCAATTTTTTTACTAACATATATCTGATTATTCCGGAATTTAGATTCCTGAAATTATCTCATTTATTTCACATGCCACAATTTAAAATAAACATGCAATGGATTAACAAGGCGTCGAAGGCAGAATTTTTTACGCGATAGCTTGTAGACATATTTATTGTAAAATAAAAATATGTACATAGTGGTGCAAGATATCTTTAAAATAGTACTAATAATTTTTTTATAAAATTTTTCTTATAATTAAGTAATGTATTTACTTAAACTATTTATTTAATATATTTGTATAATGACACTTATTTGTTGACTAAATAAAAATATGTACATGAAATATAAATATGGACTTTGAAAGTCATATGGAAAAAAATAAAAATAATTTTTTTAAAAAAGTCAGAAATCTTAAAACGATTATTTAACTATAAATGAACCATTGGGGGGTCTGATGTTTGTTGTTTCTCCAACGAGAGGCCCTAGGTTTTGAAACTAGCTTCATTCTAAATATGCACGTTAAAGAGACAATTAAACAGAGAACATCCTGAGATTTTTAGGTAGATATACAATAAAACAGTAAATTACACTTAATTATTATTCATGCAGATGGACATCGTTTATTAGGTGAAATTTGATATTTTTTTTACAATTAATAAGATAAATATAAAGAAAATATGATCTTGAATTCGAAACCTTCAAAGATGAATTGTGACATCAGTAATGAAGATGATTTTTATGAACCCCATTTGTTAGGGCACTAATTCTTTTACCCCCGAACAAATTATTCTTGCTCGGCCACTAATTTTTATGAACCCCATTTGTTAGGGCATATTCTTTAAAGATTTGCGAAGAAGTTCATATCAGACTATAAATTTCAAGTGACAAATTTATGCTGATGTGAGAAGATGGTTTATATCCTTATAACATAAATCAACACGAAACAGTTCATAGATATATCTTTATCATGTTTGTAACAAAGAAACATGACAATGATATATTTTTAATCACGTTTATTTGTTATAAACGTGATAAAAGATTAATGATTTATCTTTATCACGTATTTTTATCACAAAAATGTGAGTAAAAATATATCTTTTATCACTCTTCTTTTTTATAAATGTGATTAAATATCGACATATATATGTATATATATATATTATCACTTTTCTTTCTTTCTAAAAGTGATAAAAAATATATCTAAATATCTTTGAAAATGAAAAAAAAAATTATCTAATTATATTTTATCGTTGTTCTTCCTTCCCAAATGTGATAACTATTTCAAAATACATGTGGGTCCTGTATGCATGCCGAGTGGAAAGATTCAATATGGATAAAAAATTTATGGGGAAAAAAATTTAAAAATCAATTGTAATAATTTGACATAGATCTCATGTGAAATGACAGAAATTTCTTTATTTATTTTCTATTAAGTGCAATATGAACACCCTTCCAGAGATGAGGTCTGAAAATTTTGGGAGTGAGGAGTTGTTAACCCTTCCATTCCATCAGCAGACACAGTTGAATATAGAACTATAATTTGGAAGGAAGGGTAAGACTATTACTATCAGTTAAATGAAGATGTGATAGGGATTTGTGTCTTATGTGGATGGTCCATGAGCAAGTGTGGCTGTGGCCTACCCTTGCCTCAAGTCAATATACATAATCCAATTCCAATTGCAATTTGAATGGAATACGACCAATTAAGGCTGTGTTTGGTTTAGGGAAAATTTAGTGGAAAGGAAAATCTGAGAGAAAATTGGTAAATTCAATGTTTGGTTTAGATGAAAAATATGAGGGAAAGAAAATTATGTGGAAAGTTAGAAGGAAAGTTAATGTAAATTAAAACGAGTTTTAAAACTTTTCTTCAAATTTTTCATTCTAAATCAAACAAAGGAAAATAAAATGAAATCAATAATGAATTCACTTTTTCATCAAATTTTCCTTTTCCTACATTTTCCCTAAACCAAACACAGCCTTAAGTGTCAGCATAAAGATAAAGGAAGGAAAGTGTGGCATGGCATGTAATATTAAAACTATTACTTGTCTCCGCCGCCGCCAACAATATTTTCAAGTGGTCAAGGGATTGTGAGATTTTTGTCAATATGAATATTGTATTGTCAAATTGTCTTTTTGTTTTTCTATTCAATGCCCCTCCTGCTACAAAATGACAGGTCAGCAGTTGAAATATCTGACTTTGAACTTTTCTATATCTTAACCTATAAATGTTAGTTTAGACCATAGTTTTTGGCCACCGGGTGTGGGTAAGGGACAAATAATTTCATCCGTCATTTTGTAAAGTTTCAAGTTCGAAGCTCTCATATTGGTGGTTAAATATATTGGTATTTTCTTTATATTTATTGTACCTATTGCAAAACAAAACAAAAAATAAAAAAAACAAAAACCATAGCTTTTCAATTTCTTATGATACCACCTTTATTTTGCACATATATTTGACTATTCAGTAATTCAGAATTTATACCTAAAACTATTAGGAATTACCCTAGTTTTTTGTATCACCAGTTCACATGCCACATTTTAAAATAGGGATAATTAAGTACTGGATTTACTTAAGCTATTTATTTAATATATTTTGTACAATGCCTTTTTTTTGCGGTGTTCAGGGGCCGCACACCCCTTCCACATTGATAGTGATGTTCATACTCACAGTTGTTAGACAACATGCAAAATCATTAGACCAACATCTTGTTGGTGACACTTATTTATTGACTAAATAAAAATATGTGCATGAAATATAAATATGGACTCTAAAAGTCATATGCAAAAAATTATAATCAAATTTTTTTGAAAAAAAAAGTCAGAAATCTTAAAACGATTATTTAACTTTAAATGAGCCATTGGTGGTCTGATATTTGTTGTTTCTTTCAACGAGAAGCGCAATGTTTTCAAACTAGCTTCATTCTAAATATGTATGGTGAAGAGATAATTAAACACATAACATCCTAAGATTTTTAGGTGGATTTACATTAAAACAGTAAATTACACAGAATCATTATTCATACAGATGAATATCATTTATTAAGTGAAATGTAATATTGTTTTTGACAATCAATAAAATAAATACAAAAAAAATATTCACTATTTTTGAAGTTCTGATGATTGTGACATAAATAATGATGTCTATGGTGAAGACTCATTAATAATGGTGATGCTCCCACATGAGTGATTGTTGGGTGGATTGTGTCCACCATGTGGCAGTGGACACCATCAATGGGGAGTCGTCACGTGGTGCGTTGAAAAGTCAAAATTACACGTGGTGATTTATCATTGGTTTGATTTTTTATGACTATTCAACGCACCACGTGGCGACTCCTCATTGATGATGTCCACCGCCACGTGATGAACACAGTCCACCCAAAAATTTGTCCTCCTAGATGGAGAACACGCCCACTTAAAATCTTCCTATTCATACATTCGGCTATGAGTTTCTTCAAAATAAAGAAATGCTTGGTTTACAAAAATAGTAAGGAAAAGAAAATTAAGAAAAACGAAGTGATATACACAATGTTGAATTTTTTTTCCTCTTATTTAATTTTGAAAAAAAAATTAACTGATACTTATGAAATTCGATACATTTAGCCACAAATGTAAGAGGAATAACAACAATCGCACATGAAAGAAATCTGTCCTAATAAAAAGGACAACATCCAAAGATAAGGTGGGAGACTGAAACTTATCCTAACAAATTTTACAAATAAAAATGAGACCAAGAGAGTTCGAATTCCTGTCATCTTAATTTTAAATGAAAAAATTAATCATCTTAAACACCCAACTCCTTCGATGAAAAAAATGATATTTTATTTTTATGAACTAATTCTTATTATACTTGCAAACAAAACTCTTCAAATTTAATGCAATAATTAATAATTTCATGTGTTTCCATTCCATTTCATAAATAATAAATAAATTTACTGTGTGACTATAATTCCATTGGTTCAACGGATCATATTTACTCTTTTTTAAGTGGATTCTAAATGAGAATTTTCATATTTATATGAGACCTATAAATTATATTTCGCACGTTGATCATATTTGATTTAGCGGTGGATTTTAAAGATCTTCACTAGCACTCATCTTATTAGTAAGAGATATTTTATATTGCACACCACTTTGGACAATTCATCTTTCAACCATTTATTAACTCAATTTTGTCTCTTATAATAAAAGGATCGTCATTAGCAACTAAACTCGTGACCTGACACTCACCAGTAGCTAACACAACGCGCCAACGAGTAATAATTTTTTTTTTTTAAGGTGATTGATAATGGTTCCCCATTTACCCTTAGTGGTCAGGGGTCGTACATCCTCCTCCACCTAAATGCGGTACCAAAAGGACTTGAACCCAGGACCTTGAGTAATAGTAGTTATCATCATTTTAGCAACCACTTCAACAATAAGAAAGTACTCCCTCCGTCCTTCATTACATGTCTTTTAGATTAATTTGAATAGATTAAGGTGAAGTTAATGTTAGGTTGAACAAGTTTAATAAATAGTTGGTTAATATTTTTTCAAAAAAATTCGTGCAAAAAATAAAATTGATAGATGATTACCGGTGAGAAATAGATTTTTTTATTGATTATGATAATGAAGTGATTAATGTTTAACATTTTAAAATAATTGTTGATATTAAATACGAATTGAAAATTGTTACGTGACAAATAAAAATAAATAAAAAATTCAATTAAATGATATGTAAAAAAAACAGAAAGAATAAATGTTTTCTACATTGACCACCGTAGAAGAATAAATGTTTTCTACATTGACCACCGTAGCAACACCTTTACCCCTACAATTATCACTACAAACAACAATATGTTTTTTTTTATAAAAAAACCATTATTACAACAGATTTGATGACTATTTTTATTGGTCTCTAATATTTTAGTCAAAATATAAATTAGTTTTTTCTTTCTATCTTTACGTTCTTCTTCCAAAATTCTCTACATCAATGTCACTTCCTCCTCTACACCTTCGTCCTCCAATCCATCAGTACCACCATAAGTTCCTCTGTGGCATCTACCTCCTTTGATCTAAAGAGAGATTAATAGCTTCCGTCACTTGATCTTTGTCCACTAATCTTCGATTTTTTTGCAGCTTTTGAATCAAAAGAAGAATAAGATAATGATGGGCTAGAAGAAGAGGAGGATACTACCACAAACCTGGGCGCTTCCCTAAGGAATCCAATCTTCCTTCAAATATGTAGCCGTCAAGAACATTCAATCCAAGTAGTTCAATTTCACCATGCTACCTTCTCGTTCTCGTCAGGTAGATTCTGTTGAGTTTTTGTATGAAGTGTTCCATTTGCATTCACTCTACTCATTTTATGTGGTTGCATTTTAGGCTTAGAGCTCACTCAAACTTAATTTCAATAGTTGTTCTTAAAGTAATAGGTTTTGCAATTTCATTCGGCTGTTTATGAAACTAATGGAAATGAGGTGATAAGGTAAATGTGATCCACTGATACTAAAAAAATCAAAAAAATTTACTAGTCATATTGATCCGAATCGATCACCAGTTTAGTAAATCAAGTTTGGCGATCAATTTTGATAGTCACAAAATTTGGTAGTTAAAGTGGCCGTCGTGAAATTAGCGATCACTTCTTAAGACCGAAAATAATGGTTGTCAAGTTCGCGACTACTTTTGTGACCATTTTTTGATTTTTTTATGATTACTTTTGAGACCACTTAATCTATGTTGTTGTCTCTTATAATTATTTTTATTCAATTAGTTAATTTTTTTTTTTCGAAATACATAAAATTATTCAATACAAAATAAATTCAACTACTTTAAATTATTAACTAAATAATTTATATAGAAAAGATTTTAAAATATTGTATAAAATAAATTTTTATTAACTTTAAACCATTTTTTTTATATGGAAGGGTCGATCCCCATCAAATCTTATTATCCATGGCTGTAGGGAACGGATCAAAGATCTCTTACAATAAGGAATGATAGATATTAAGATTAAAAGAGTACACATGCCGATTTATTGATTGTAATTATTCATTAAATTTATTTGTTTATTTATTCTTTTAAAATCAATAAGATAAACACAAAAAAATACGTACGAAAAAATCATAAAAGAGGCCCAAACCTATTTATGGATGAGAACTCCTAACCAATTAATATATTAGTCCTTGCAACTACAAAAAAAAGTTGCTTTAACTTCGTCACCATCTCATCAATGGTCATGAAAAAAGATCTTCTTTAAGTAGACCAGATCTTGTTGAGCACATCATTTGATACTTGCTACTACAAAAGTTTTAAATTCAAACTAGTTCATGCTCTACAACATTTGCCTAAGTGGGTGTTGGAAAATTATTCTTCATATCCGTAATATAAAGAAGGAAAAAAACCCTAAAGTGGCTCCGAAATACCACAATTTACTCAATTGCAATCCGAACTATCGCATTTTCTATTGTTAGCCATACTGACAGTGATTATTTGTATTTTGTTGTAAGAAAATTTACACAAGACATTGTAATTTTTTTAGTAGGAAGCCGATGAGGATGTACTGATTGATGTGGAAAATATTTTAATAATGAAAACAAAGAAAGTTGCACTAGCATGACGTGAAGCTAAACCGAGAAGTCCTTAAATTTGGAGAACTAGCCAAGATGCACAAAAATTGATTCTGAAATAGAATGATACATAATAAAGATAATGAATGTAAGAGATCGAGCATTTGACAATGTTCGTTTTTTTTTCCTTTTATGATAAGTGTATTTAAAATTTTAGAGGCAACTTTTTGAAGATGCTTGTAATAGTCTTTTATTAAGGAACAACTATGTTTTTTGAGTTCAATGAAACTAGCCACTATAATATGACATTAGTAAGCACTTACTGAGTTATACAAGAATAAATTTAAATCTAGATAAAAAAAACACTCAAAATTGTAAATCTATGAGTTCAACATATGTTGAGTTATAAATCCTAGAGTATATGTTTGGTTGCGATAAAAAAGGATATGTGAGCCCTAAATTACCCCTTGCTTACATCCAAAAAAATTATGTTGAGTTACATGTTTGCGAGACATAAAAAGATTATCAAATCTAAATTATCTTGAGTTTCATTTTGTTACTTTCAATGTGAATAGTTTGCTGAAATATTGATGAAACTCTGAGTGAACATTGTGTGCCACCGTGCGAAGGAACTTGAACAAGTCCCATGGGAGGCCGATGTTCGTTAATAATGGAATCTACATCTCGGGACATTGGTCCCTGTATGCAATAACAGCAAACTATAAGTAGTGGAGAGGATACATGTAGGCTTGAGTGGGGTCAGATGACCCCGCTCAAAAAAATATTTTTATCTATATTTATATGTTATTTTCGGTTATGAAGTTAAAAAATGATTAGAATAACCCTTTTAAAATGCAAAATGACCCCTATAAAATTAAAAAAATACAACTAATATACTCATTCTATATGATTATTTTATATTTGACCCCTCCCAATATTTTTTCTGGATCCGCCCCTGACTATAAGTATGAACCGTTAAAAATAACATAAGCACAAGTTCCCAAGTCCATATATAAAAACAGCACATAAGTTTCTCAATCTAAAAATTCATTCCATATATATATATAAAGTTCCTGCACATAACTAAGCAACATTAGAACAGTATAAAAATCAGGCAATAGTTGAAATAATTTCCATTAGAAAAATTAAGCAAAATAGAATAGTTCATGTTGCTGCACATAATTAATTAAGCAACCGTAGAACAGTAGAAAAATTGAACAACAATTGAAATAATTTCCAATAGAAAAATTAAGCAATAGAAGAAACGTTCAGGTTATTCCACATAATTAGGCAACAGTAGAACATTATAAAATTAAGCAACAGTCTGCACATAATGTCCAAACATAACATAATTTTCCGATAAACGGTGTGGGACGGGATAATAATTGTGGCATGTTTGTTAAAATTGACAGTCTATGCATTTTATTTGAAAAATACGATAGTTCTATCGCTGATTGAATAGAGGGCGGTAGTTCTGAATCAATTCATAATTTTTTTCCGATAAAAATGTTATATCAATGTAAAAGGTGAGAACTGAACCACTCCAAGTATAATCTTTTGAGCGGAGTGAGTAGTGATGGTCGTCAGCAATTAACAAACTTTTTTAAGTCCTGCCTCAAATTTTTAGGCCTTGGACGAGTCGTGAAAAAATGAATAGCATTATCAGTTCATGGGACTATGAATACTAAAAAGAAGAAAGAACAGACCAAAGAGTCCTCAAAATATAATGAAATGAATGATGCCGGATACTCCCACTATCCTCTTTTACATGTTATTTAATCGAATTGTTTTGTCCATTTTTATTTGTCACTTAACACGTTTCAATGCGTATTTAATATCTACAACTACCTTAAAATGTCAAACATTAATCATTTCATTATCATAATCATAGTTATCAGAACCGGACCGGAGGCCGAACCGGTCAGGGCTCCGGTTCCCGGTTTTCCGGTTGAACCGGCGGCTCAAACCGGTTCGACCGGCGGTTCATTTAAATGTAATTATTATTAAATATCACATTTAATCAACTAGTTATCCTATAAATCATAAAATATCTTGACGGTCTAGTGGTTAAAGCTTTCGCATGGAAGCCCAAAGGGCTGGGTTCGAATCCCAGCTCAAGCATTTTAATAAAATAAATTTTTGGCTATTAATGATATGCAATTAAACCTTAATTAAACCATCAATTACACTAAACCGGCTCAACCGGTCCGGTTTACCGATTTTGTAAAAAACCGGCCGGTTTATCCGGTTTTTTCCGGTTCAGTGTGCACCCCGGTATTAATTTCGAATCGGACCGGTACCAGGTCCGGTTCCCGGTCCAACCGGTCGAACCGGCCGGTCCGGTCCGGTTCTGATAACTATGATCATAATCAATAAAAAATTCATTACTCACCAGTAATAATCTACCAAATTTACATTTTACATGAACTTTTTCAAAAAAACACCCGCCACCTACTCATTAAATTTGTTCAACCGCTAGTATTAACTTCACATTAATCTACTCAAATTAATCTTAAATGACATGTAATAGAGGACGGAGGGAGTAATATATAATGAGTAGCATTAATTATCATTGCTTTTTTACTTATAGTAGATACTTGTCTAGTCTAGAACATTCCATGTTGATCATCTCCATTTGAAAAGACAAAAGAGGTTGGGCATAAACTATACATGTATATACTTTGACGCCCCAAATGAAATTCCAAAAGGCCGTATAAATCAAATATGTCTTTCCAAGACTTTTAAGGTTACAATTAATAGTATAAGTTTAGACTTCTATGAATTAACCTCAATGCACGCGTAGCTGTCAACCGGTTCAGATTTTGTGTGCAGGGATCGTTTTCATGTAAGTGTCATCTGAAACTTAGCGTAGTCAGAATGACTCTTGGAGGCCTTTAATGTGTTTATTAACTGAGGTCAAATTTTTGCAATTATCCAATGTCATCAATCGTCATGATGTATTATTATTGAACGAGTAAAGGCACCCGTCATTCCGACGGCTCGATTCGAAAAAAATTAAAAATCGAACCAGATTATTAGTCAATCCCTTTTTAAAATATGAAACTGTAAACCGAATGATTTTTTAAAATTTGAAACCGAATCTGACCAAACCAAACCGGACTGGACCGAACCGAACCACCCGGGAGCGTCGTACGGACAGCCGAGCGTATCCTATTCTGTTATATATATAGATACATTTTTAGGATGCATGCATGTGAATGTATTCAGGTCTGACTAAGACCCAGTGTACATCGATCAACTGCATTGGCCCCCAAATATTCTAAGAACCCTAAAATTTGTTATTGTTATAAGTTCATATACCTAATCATAAAACATAAAAAAGGGAGACGAAGAGACAAGGAGCGGCCGACCTCCAGAGACGTGATAGCTCGAGGAGCGGCAGACTGCAGACCTGCAGAGATACTGCAATACGAGTTTCGAGGTAGAGGTACGCGTATATTAATCTACGCCGAACGAGCGAATCAAATGGTACGTCGATTTCTTCTCTCTGTCTGACGGTCAACTGGCTAATTGCCTATTTCTAGTTCTCTCGACTCTCCTCTCAACAATTGGTTATTCATTCATCAATCAATTTTGAATTCGGCCTGCTCAAACTACAACTTGTTTCTCCATTCATAACTTGACTCTCCATTCAACATCTACTGTCTACAGAATTGATTCTCCATTCATCAACGCCATTTTGTAGACCTGTGTTACAACACAACTAATTTTGTACAGGGCCCAATTTGTGTGAGTAGGCCTTGAATGTATTGATAAGAGGATCTTGCTTACGTTCTAGTTTTACCACCATTAATATATTATTTAATTAATGAGCCCAGTGAGTTGAGTTGGGTTGGGTGATTTGATTAAGCAGCAAGGTGAAGAGCAGAGCATCTATGCTTGTAATTTGCATCCATTGATTGAGAGCTCCGCCCGCTGCTCCCTCCTCCCTGACACTGTCTCTACAATTTATTCCAACAAATGATGCACAGAAAACATCTATTTTCTGAACCGTGCCATGGGAAAATAATAGTAAAAAATAAAATCTGATTTTTTTAAAAAAAATATAAATATTTTTTTATCAAAAATTTATTTATTTTTATTTATATATTTATTAATAGATATTTGAGTGTGTGAAGAATAGATCTCAATGTGATGTATTTAAAATTGGTTACGCCTCTTAATGAATGAATATGAAAATAATGAATCTGAACCGTATTCAAACCTTGACCCTCCCTAATTAAAAACTAATTAATAAAAATACAATAAAATATTGACGCACGCTGTGGCTTAGCTCATCAGCTTAGTATCCAATAAGAGAATCAACGACACATGGGGCAGGAGTGATAATTTTCCTATTTTAAATAGTATTTATATTGATAGGGCCATCTAATTATTTAAATAATACCTAAATATTTTTGAATTGAAAACTAAAAGGACCTTTAGTATAATTGATGTCAGGTATCACTAAAATAATGTAGTTTTCGAATATTATTAAAAATTTATTAATATCAATATAATTTAAAACCTAAATTTTTGTTATTGTTTTGTTGATGCACCAACTGTCACACGTAGATAGCTACAGACGGCGAGGACTAATCTTACATAATCAGCCTAAACAAGTTAGATTTAAGAAAATTTGAATGAAAGACAGATGATATGGGAAGTAAATTCATAATAAAGAATTGAAATTTAAAAGACAAGCATAAACTCTCTTTTTAATTAGATCATTATTTTTTCTCCAAATATTTCTATTGTTTAGTCCTAATCATTTCTATGTAAAAAACAAAATCTCATTTTTTATTAAAATCAAACACAGTATAAACCCTGTTCCAGAAGCCTAAAATTTTCTTTATCTTATTTTATGGTTATATGATTTTATTTTACTTTATTGCATTTTATCTTGTTTTATCTTAGGACACTTTGTTTTATGTTATTGCACCTTATTTTATTCCAGAATTCAATAAAAAATAGACCTTACGATATCTTGTAACGCCTTATTTATCTTATCTCAATTAATATGAAATAAAATAAAAATATGAAACAGGCGTAAATGTTATCCAACCCTCACCAACACAACAACAAAATAGCATCAAACAAATTTGACTGACTAAGCTCCATATCTTATTTTCATGATTGAAATGTTTTTAACATATAAATTCGGGGCCAATAATTGACTCTTGCCCAGGGCCCGCTAAATCTCAGGAACGGGCATCCACGTGACGACTTAATTGATGTTTCTACAGTCCATCCAAGGATCACCTATGATCACATTTCAATTGGAGCAATAATCACATTTAAAAAGTGTAATAAATGCCGACATGCTAAATGGTATGAGTACCAAACATGGTAGTATGTGCACCACCTTTTACCACATTTCATAGTAAGAAAAGTGATTATGAGGTACAAATATTTCCATGCTTCAAAGTAAGAAACACTAGTACAAATTCCTATCTTTAATCACGTTTGTTATTCTTTTCAATCACATTTTACAAGCGTGATTAATGCGGCCGTGATTAAAAATCAAGCACCAAGCGTGATCAAAGATTATGGAGCTTTAATCACGTTTAGTTCTTGACAGGCGTGATCAAAACTCTATCATCTTAAGTGTGAGAATAATTTTTTTTTGTTTTAAATTTTTTTTAACGCTCTTTAAGCTTTTAAGCGTGCCACATTTTTTAAAAAATTATATTTAATTTTTTATATTTTATATATCAATGATTGTTTTGCCCATCAGTTCTGTCACATTTGTGTATATTTTATATATTCTTTTTTTTCTGAAATTGTTTGATAAATAAATTTAAAAGACAATCATAAAATAATTATGAAAGTAAAATAGGAATGATAGAAAAAAGATTAGTCTCTTGAAGAGAATTTAGACAAAGTTTGTGATGAGAGTTTTCAATCTAAAGATCGCATAAGAGAATCAATATATATACTAATAGGAAAGCATTGAAGAGGTTTTTTTTCTTTTCTTTTATGGTAACTTTTTTTACTCTTCTACCCTATCCTTCTCCTTATCTATGAAAATACCATCGCTTTTTTACCTCCGTGCCCTCACTGATATTTATTTCGGATGATTATGCCGCTACCTTTCAGTTAATTCACAAATATGCCATTGATGATTTCCTTTTACGGCAAGATTTCAAAGTTTGAATTTCATGTCGATTGATTATCTTAACAATATTTTGAAATATTTGTTCTTCCCAATCAATCATTTAATAGGATCCTAACTGATTCCATAATTATTTCAATTCAGAAATTCTCTTATCACCATAAATTGAAGTGTTATTTAGTACATATTTTTCCACCATCAGCAATTTCCATACAAACTCTCTAATCTTTTTTTTATATTTTCATTTTATAGTCGAATGTTCATAATTAAACTTCTTTTGTAACCGATATGTATTCATTACTTCAAAACATATCCAAACATATCAAAATTATAAATATGTATATCGAAATTCATGCGATTGATACTATTGATATATTTTCTTTCATTGCAACTTTTGTTTAATTGCAAAGATTGTTTAATTGTAGCCGGTCTATTTGTTATTAATAAATCATATCAAATTGATCAATATATATTCAAATCAATTTATGAGCCGAAATATGTGTCGATTTTTTATTTAATAATTCATATTTTTAAAAATAACTTATAATTATTTCAAAACATATCCAAATATAAAAAACACTTAAATATGTCTCCAAATTAGTCGATAATGTAATTATATTATCTCTTACATATATATAATAGTTATGGAATGATATTAACTAATCGCATAACATATACAATCATGATTAACAATTAAATATATATCCAATTATTCGCAAAAAAAAATATATTGCTGCATATGATGTTCAAATTTTCTGTTAATTTAAATTTTATTTTCACCAAATAGTATCAATGGAAACATTAACAATCATCCACGGAATCATCAAGTCATAATACATTCTATAGTCTAAAATTTTAGTTGTATGGATCCTAAACAAGGTTAGCAAATCAATCGTATGTATGTTCGTTTCTGTTTCTATTTTAATATTGTTCCATATTGTCTTATTTTTTTAGTGTGATATATTATGCAGAATATTTATTGACTATTGTATACCTTTATTTTATAGATTGCAAGTGATGCCTTACAGAGTTTGAAAATACAGTTTTAGGTCGTGATGATGAGAATATAATGCAGATGTCACCTTGTCTGAGATATCAGAAAATATGAATCCGAACACTGTCTTCTGGTACTACTAATATCATAAATATTAAATCTTAGTTAAGATTTTTTTTGTGTATATATGCATATGACTTTCTTTTGTTTAGGTCAAAAATTGAGTCGTGCAGAGTTTGAAAAGATGAAATTTAAATGTAAAAATTCATATAATGTCATTTATTATTAATTATAAATTAATTATAAATAAGAATAATATTTTATATGTAGTTTTAGGACATGATATGGGTAAAAAACACAGGTTGTCGTTGTCTGATATGTCTCCTAATGTGGTATCGAAAGTTGGGAATTCAAACAATACACAAACTCCTGAGACATATAGTCTAATAAGTTGCAATTCAATTAATGAAGGTAAATGTTAAATCCTAATTAAATTATTTAATGCATATATATGTATTTATATATATATATATATGCATGTTACTTAATTTCTTTTTGTTTTGTAGGTCGAAACTTGAGTTGTGCAGAGTTTGAAAAGATCAATTCTATATGTAAGAAATCATATAATGTCATTTATTATTAATTACAAATAATAATAATATTTTATATATAATTTTAGGACATGATATGGGTAAAAAGCATAGGTTGTTGTTGTCTGATATATCTCATAATGTGGTATCGAAAGCTGAAAATTCAAATAATACACAAACTCCTAACACATACAGTCCAATGAGTTGCATTTCAATCAATGAAGGTAAATATTAAACACTAATTAAACTATTTTATGCATATATATAATATACATACATATATATATTTATAGAGGCTCGGTTGAGAACCGCAAATCGTGTGAGAACTGAGAACTAAGGCAAAAATGGTGTCAACACATAAGACTTAACACGCGTCCACAAAACACAAGACACAAAATGTCATTTTTGCCTTGAGTTCTCAGTTCTTATCAAATTTGCGGTTCTCAGTGGAACTTCCTATATATATATACGCATGTTACATAATTTCTTTTTATTTTGTAGGTCGTAACTTGAGTCGTGCAGAGTTTGAAAAGATAAAATCTAAATGTAAGTACTCATATAATTTTATTTATTTATAATTAAAACTAATAATAATATTATTTTAATATGTAGTTTTAGTTCGTGATGATGTGGGTAAAAACCAAAGATGGCCGTTGTCTGATATGTCTCCTAATGTGGTAGCGAAAGCTAGGAGTTTAAATAATACACAAACTCCCGAGACATACAGCTCAATGAGTTCCTTTTCAATCAATGGAGGTAAATGTTAAACCCTAATTAAATTATTTTATACATACATATGTATAAATATATACATATGCATGTTACTTAATTGTTTTTTGTTTTGTGGGTCGGAACTTGAGCCGTGCAAAGTTTGAAAAAATAAAATCCAAATATAAGCATTCATGTAGTTTCTTTCATATAATAAGGGATCTAATTGTATTCATTATTTTAGTATGTAATTTCAGGTCATGATGATGTGGGTAAAAATAGTAGATTGCCATTGTCTGATGTATCATGCGGTCCTATCCTAATGAGTTGCATTTCATTGAGTGGAGCTAAATATTAACTTATACCTATAATTTTATTCTACATAATTTAGTTGTGCATATATATTAAAATTTATTTTGATGTTTCAATGCAATTAATAATTATTTTGAGTGTGTGCATTGCAGTAGTATACAACAATTTCAGTGAGCCTTCAACCATTTATCGCGATAAGTACGTCACAAATAAGAATATGTTACATCAATTTATTTGTGAAGGTGATTTCATTTACTATATTGATTTTAATATGATATTACCGATGAATATTTTCGTGTGCAAGTGAAGAAACCGGCCCTTATGATCACTATGCAAATATCCATGGAATGAATGCTGATGAGCACAATGGTTTGTTCTCTATTGATTTAATTCTTACATGCTAAAGATTTACTTATGATATGTAGTGCTCTCAGAATTCAGTGTGCATGTTATCTAATTATTTGTGCATTTATTTGTATGAATAACAAGAGATCAAAATATCAACTATGGGTTTGATGATGATATTGGCTTGGAATATTTTGACATACTTGATGACTTTGGAGCGTCGAATGGTATATTCAATTGCATTAATCTAATTATGATTTTGTTTTCAGGAATACAAAAATTGTTGAGTGATTTTATAATTTTGCCACTGTCATTTGGATGCAGAAGTGATGAAGTTGATTTCAATTGCCAGATAATTCATTTATTTTTTTCATAGACTTCATATTCATAATATTTAATATAAAAATATAATTGACACGTGTTAAATAAAAAAATAATTATTATGTATGTATCAATTGCCAAATGCTAAATAAAAAATATATTATTTTGCAGTGCATTGAATGAATGTTACAATAGGTGATATTATCCAAATAATACTGATTTATCTACAAATCATGATCATTTTAAATATCAAGAGTAATAGATACTAATTACGAATTAATTATCATATTTCATGTAATAAAATTAGCTATATGCATTTTAAAATACATTAAAATAAGGAAAAAAAAGGCCCGATGCGGAGCGCGAGCAGCAAGCTAGTTTCTTAAAAAGGTATCGTGCCAATAAATTTTCTTTTGTCAACTAGTAGAAGTTAAAAGTTCAAAATCTATGCTACACAATCATATATAATTTATAGTTTTATATCAGATTTGGATCAAACTTTTATTATATTTGTCAAACATGATAAATTCTCGTGTGATAACAAGTGTAGATACACTACTCGTGATGAATGGTTGAGATTTTCTTATCATATTTCCAACTTAGAAGTGTGATAATGGAAGTCCTTATCAAAGTCTAAGAAGTTAAATTGGCTTGAAGGATTCATGGTGGGCTAGAGAGAGAAAAAACTCTCACTTTTATCTAGAATTCAATCTACCTCTTTCATAAAACTTAACACAAGTTTTTTTTAAATATTTTATTGATAAGAGGATCCAAAGGATCTAGTGACGGTAACGCATACACGGGAGGGTAGTTCGTAGAACCTACATGACAAGAGGGCTCATAGACCCTATAGGAGGATGTCCGAATGACCTGGGCTGGGCTGAAGACTGACTGAACTCTGGGGCTTACTGCAAGTGTGGACTTCGAGCTGCTGGAGAGGCACCTGCTGGAGAAGCTCGTTGTGGACTCGAGTCAGAGCGGAGCTCGAGACGTGTAAAGGACGGCAAGCGAAGGAATCGAGGCACATGCGAAAAGCGAAGTAGATGGGAGCAGATGGAACGTTTGCGGTTTGAGGCGAGGCGTCTTGGCGGTTGTCTCGATGCTGCGAGCCGACCAATGCAGTGACCTATCGCCGGAGATCTTAAGGTGAGCCGCGTAAGATCCAATTCGTTGAAGGACACAACAAGAAGGGTTGACCGACGTAGGCTGCAGACAGCCAATTGCTGATCAAGAAACGATACTTTATGCTCGCCAATTAAATCTGATGTCGGATCTCGAACGGGCGAATCACAAAGCACAGTGGAGCCTAGCTGAAATCTTCAGGGTCCGGCGATGGCTTGGGTCGACTAGGAGAAGCCACACAAGAAGAATGTCTATGATAACTTGTAAGGAAAGTTGAGAATTCGGCATCAGAAAGGGAGGGCCTCGTGCCACGAGGGCGACTTACGAGTGCTCCGGCGAGCTGCTTCTTCGTGCTTCCGAAGCAGGGCCAAGCGATGAGCGGCCAATGTGGCGGAGTCTGGTGACAGGGTGCACGATGGGCCTGAGGCTGAGGTCGGGTGCAGGTTTTCAGATTATAGATTGGGCATGGCTCGAGTTGAGGTTGCGGAGAGCGGCAACGGGGCATCCTAGAGAGGGTGGTGTCGATGGCTGGCTATGGTGGGCGGCGCCCGAACTGCGCCGAGGATTCAGGCAAGAGGCGATTGCACCAGGTGCGTGGGCAGCCGAAAGGCCTTACAAATGGGGATTCAGACCTCCACAGGCTGAAGCGGCTGGACGAGTAAGGCGGAGGAGCGAGCTTTTATCTGAATGTAGGACAGGGAGGGCTCTTGAGTGGGGAGGCCGGTGGCCTGGAGTTGGGAGGCCGAAGGCTGGAGTTAGGGAGTAGAATGTGCAAGGAGGGCCTGTCCCCACCCTCCTCCACCGCCGGCTGAAAATTTTTTCTAGAGAATAATTAGAGTGTTTGACTTGTTTTTAACACAACTCTTCACATACAAAATATGCATTTCAACTATAGTTTTCAGCTGAACAACACCTTACACATTGCATCGCTCCTACCAACAAGGTGCTGGCCTAGTGGTCTTGGGTGTTGTCTAAGAACCCCAAGGTCCTGGGTTCAAGCCCTGTTGGTACCGCATTTACGCTTAGATGCGCTGGAGGTGCGCGTAAGGTGGCCCGCAGTGGGTATGAGCGTCACAATCAAAGTGGAAGGGGGTGTGCGGCCCCTGCCCATCGAAAAACAAAACTACAAATGGCGACAGAGAGAAGTAGCGGGGGCGGGAAGACGAAAGGGCAGAGTTTTCCAATGGCAGACCACACGTCTCAGAGGTCAAAAAGGATTTCAAATCGGCATGGAAGTTGAAGGGTCAAATGATAGTTAGCGATCTCGATGGGAGGCATATTTTGGTGATTCTTGAATCGAAACAGGATGTAATGATGGCCTTAACTCATGCTCCAAGGAGGGTAGGAATATCGTTGTTCCGCCTGTTTTGATGGACTCCGGACTTCCACTTTAGGCGCGAATCCACAGTTACAACGGCATGAGTCCGTTTCCCTCATCTTAGGCCGGACCTCTTTAATGAGGGTGTGCTGCGCTGCCTATGCCAACCTTTTGGCAAATTCTTCGACGTAGACAAACACGCGAAGATGTGCACAAAATGTTCTTTTGCAAGATGTTGTGTGGAATCGACTTAGCAAAACCCCTGCCTACAGAGATTTGGATTGATATCGAAGATGGGCATGGATGGTGGTAGGACATTATCTATGAAGGAATCTTAAAATTCTACTCTAAGTGTAAACTCTATGGGCATGAATTGGCGGAATGCAAGAAGATGAGACCCAAAATTCAAACTGAGCGGGAGACTCCCCAAGAACAGAGCACTCATCCTAAGCGGACCTTAAAACAGACTCAAGAATGGATTCCAGTGCGAAACAAAGGAAAACGAGCTGTTGGGAAGGCTGATACAGGGGAGACGGTTAAGGAATCAAGGAAAGGAATCATGAATACCATTATTTCGGGACCCCGCCATCCAGCAATGCGCCCCCTCCTGATATGGTCGAGGAAGGAGAAATTGTAGAGATCATAGACTCTGAGGAACCTCAAAGGGCGGTTAGCACAGGAACTTATGCTCCAAAACTGAAACGGGGCTGTCATAATCTAACTTTTTGGATCTGGAGGAGGACTTCAAACCAAAAAAAACCTATCCTATAGAGAGATCTTGTTCTATGAATGACATGCGGAAGGATTGTGCAGAGAGTAAGTTGAAGTTCTTATATGAACAATTTGAACACTATCACCTCATCAGTAAACACTTGAGGAAAACCAGGGAGGAAAATTTGCAGAGGAGGAAGATTAGGGAACAGATTAACCTTGTCACTGATCCTCAAAAACATGATTTTTAAATCGAAGCTAACCAAAAAGACAGCGAGGAGAATTTTCTATCTCAAGTCCCTGAAACACAACAAGTGCAGAGCAATGTGTTAGCTTAAAGCACTAGTATGAAGAAGCAGCAGGAACAAGCAGACAAAAGGCCTACTACTAGGGCCAGCAGCAGGAAAACAACCTCTCTTACTCAATGATGTTGAATCTTATTATCTGGAATGCAAGGGGAGCCTGTAATCGAGGTACATCTTACCACCTTAAATTTTTTATTTCCAAATATAAACCATGTTGTTTATGTCTCCTGGAACCCAAATCGACCAAAATGAAGCTCAGAAATCTTGCTAATAAGTTGGGATTACCTTCCTTTTATTTTGATCCTGAGCTTAATCATCAAGTGGCTATCATGTGGAATGGCCGTTTGGATATGAATATGGTTCACGTGGATGATCAGGTTATTATGATGGAAGTTCTTGGCTTTAGCTCCAATGAGTCCTGTTATTTGAGTTTTATTTATGCCTCTTGTTCCAAGTGTGCTAGAAGGAGAATTTGGGACACCTTGCTTACCCAAAATCAAAATTTCAAAAAACCTTGGGTGATTGGAGGAGATTTTAATGTCATCTCTATTTGGGATGAGAAGATAGGTAACTCCTTTGATGATGATAGTATGATGAAATTCAAGTCCTTCATAGTTCAAGCTGGTCCACATGAAGTTGCTGCCCCTCAAGATCAGTTTAGTTGGACTATTAATCAGCATGGGTTGAAACGCATCTATAAAAAGGTAGACAAAGTTTTTGTCAATTCAGAGGCTCTTATCAACATTCCTAGTGTTCGTTTATCCTTGCTTCCTAGGATTCAATCAGATCACAATCCAATGATGATCTCCTTGAGAAATGGAGTGCCCAGAAAGTCCTTTTTTAAATTCCAAAGAATATGGGGTGAGCATGATCAATTCCACCAGTTTGTAACCCATACCTGGTCAGAAGTTCACCATCCCCAAGGGCTTAACAATTTAGTGATCAAACTATCTCATCTCAAGAAGTGCCTGAAAGTATGGAATAGAGAGGTTTTTGGTAATGTGGATAGACATATTGACGAGCTAAGTATGAAGATTCAATCCCTGGATGAAGCCCTAATTAGGAGATGGCAGGAGGATGATTTTAATGATCTCCAGATTTATAAACATCAACTTGCGGATTGGCAGGCTAGGAAGTTTATGCTTTTGGAAGATAAAGCTCATCTTCATTGGCTTAAAGACAGAGATAGAAACACAAAAATCTTCCATGCTGTGATTAAAGACAGAGTTCATAGCAATATAATAAGTTTGAGAATGGAGGATGGAACTTTGTGTGAGGAGCCTTCAATCATTAATCAGAAAGCAGTGGATCATTTCTCAGAGATTTTTGGAAGCAGGAGATACGTCTTTGATGCTGCTCTGTTGCAATCTATTCCTAGACTTATTCTGGAGGAAGATAATCACGCCCTATGTCGAATACCGGAGGAGGAAGAAATTCAGAATGCTGTTTTTGATCTGAATGCTAATAGTTCCCTGGTCCGGATGGTTTTACTGGTTATTTTTATCAGTTGGAATATCATTAAGGGTGATGTGGTGGCTGCTGTCCAACAATTTTGGCAACCGGGATCTCAATTACCCAAGGGCATCTTTGCAGCTTCTATAGTTTTAATCCCCAAAGTCAGGAACGCCAATAATTTCAAGGACCTGAGACCCATCAACTTGTGTAACTTCAGCCACAAAATTATTTCCAAAATCCTCTCAACCAGACTTGCCATCTTTCTCCCAAAGTTTATCTCAGAGAAACAATCTGGATTTATTGGTGGAAGGAATATCTTTGAGAATATGGCCTTGGCTCATGAGGTGACTAGAAACTTAGACAGGAAAGTTCATGGAGGAAATGTTATCATTAAACTGGACTTATCCAAAGCTTATGACCGTGTGCACTGGGCTTTCCTTCATGATGTTTTGAGATCCTTTAGTTTTAGTGAGACTTGGATTGATATCATTGACAGGCACCAATGTAATTGCTGGTACTCTATTATGGTGGAAGGAAAACCTCACGGTTTCTTTAAGGTAGAGAGAGGACTGCAGCAGGGAGATCCCTTATCTCCAGGCCTCTTTGTTATTATCATGGATGCTCTGAGTAGGAGATTAAATAACCTAATCAGCCAGAAGAGTATCAAACCTTTCATGTGTTCAAGAAGAGTTTCGGCTATATCTCATCTTTTATATGCAGAGGACCTCCTGATTTTTACTAATGGTGCTGTTAAATCGCTGTCCAAACTTATGGCCTTGATCAACCAATTCTGTAGTACCTCTAGGCAGGAAGTTAACAAAAGAAAGAGCAATATTTATCTGACTAAAAGGGTTTCCCTCAGCTATAGCAACTGGGTGCAAAGGATGACTGGCTTTCATGTGGGTAAACTGCCTTGTATATGTCTCGGGGCTCCTCTCTTCAAGGGTAAGGTTAAAGCTTCTCTTTTTGATAATCTTATAGAAAAGATTCAGAGAAGGATCTGTGGCTGGAGGTCAAAGCTGCTATCGTGGGGTGGAAAGCGAATTCTTATTTCCTTTGTACTGCAATCTGTTTCCTTTCACATTCTTTCTGCTCTTCCGATCCCCTTAAAAGTTTTCTGAAAGATGGAAAGTCTTTTCAAAAACTTCCTATGGGATGGGAGACCAGAAAAGGCATCATTAGGTTTCTTGGGATTTAATCACCAAACCCTTCAGTCATGGAGGTTTGGACACCAGTAAGCTCAATCAATAGTCCAAATGCCTTAAGGCTAAATTGGCGTGGAGCTTCATACAGAATAAATCTTTATGGGCTAGATTTATGAATCATAAATATAAGTTTCCAGGTACTTCTATGGCAGACTCACAAATCTAGAAAAATTTAGTCCCCATCATTCAAGTTATTCTTCCTAACTATTTTTGGCACATAGGCAAAGAAAATATTTCTTTTTGGCAATAAAAATGGTTGCCCATGGAAAACGTGTAAATCAGCAGACCTTCCACTAAGGAGAACTTCATCAAAGTTGTGAATGAATTTTGGAGCGATGAGAATCTAAGGGCTACCAATATGAATTACCACCCACAGCAGATTAGAGATTATGCTCTCAAGATTAATTTATCTCAGGAGGAAGACAGGCTGATTTCGAAGAACAGTATAGATGGGTATTTCTCCACCAAAAGTTTTTGAGATTTATGCTACCCCTACTCAGCGGGCGATCATCAATGGATGGAGCAGATCTGGCAATCATGGATCCCTTCCAAATGTAGCTGTTTCCTCTGGAAATGTGTTAATAAAGCAATCCCTGGGGATAATTTGATTCAGAAGGCTCTGATACCTCTGGCATCCAAATGTTCCTGTTGTAACACTCCTCAAGTTGAAACGAGCTGTCATCTTTTCATGCGTAGTAAGATTGCTTCTTTTATCTGGAACTAGTTTGACAGGATTTTCAACATTCATACTCCCTCAGGTTCCATAACTCAGGCAGCTAGAAGATGGATAAAGAATGCTAACCTAAAGTCACAGTTTGGGTGCCTCAGACTTCTTACTTTCATTATATCCATTTGAGAAATATGGAAATGGAGGAATGATATCAGATTTGATGAGCCATATAATAGAGTTCAGGTTATACACAAAATCACTTTGCAATTCAACAACATTGCAACATGATCAGTGGAGTTAGGAAGGCGGCCTGGATTGAGAGGCTTTCCTTCGAAGCCCTGAAAATTCCAATTCTTCAGCCTAAATTTCAGAAGATTGAATGGATTAGATGGAAGTCTCAAACTTCAGGCATTATTTTAAATTATCATGGGAATAGCAATGGCTCTCAGGCCTTCGGTGGAGGAACTATCAGGAAAGAGGACGGGGAATTCATTAAGGCCTATGGCTTTAAAATAGAGCAATACTCGGACAAGACCTTTGCCTCTCTTCTGTCTATCAAGATTGGCGTGCAATTAGCCACTCTTTTTAATATCAGATGTTCTCAAGTCCAATCAGACTCCCCTACTGCGATTTGAGCAATCTAGGAATCAGAAAGGCGGCCATGGCTCAGCCTTAGCATTTGTTCAGAGCTCATTCAAAAGCTCCCGGCCTCCTCAATCAGGTGGATTAGCAAGGAAGCAAACAGAGCAGTTGTCGAGATTGGATCGTATCAGCAACCGATTGGAATTAAGATTATTGGAAAGGAATCAGATTGCTCTGATCGGGCGCAATCTCTATTAAGCGAGGATCGGCAAGGCTTCTTCTGTTGTAGGAAGTAACGTCGTTTCTCCGTCTGTTTTTGTAACAGCCGCCGGACAGAGGCTTTTTCCGGGCATCCTTTCCCCCTTTCTTTTGTTTTAATAAAATCCTTTTCTTAAAAATAAAAATAAAAACATTGCAGCGCTCCTGCTCAAACTCCCTCTCCCGCCCGTCACCTAGCTTCCACTCAATCATGCAGAATAAAATGCACAGCCTCCAGCATCAAATATCATCAAGGAGCCTCTCAACGGCCGGCACCCCCTATCGGCACCCCTATCGCCTAGCACCTCAGACACCATATATATACTCCCAAAATCGTTTGCAACAGCTCTTGGTCAGGCCAGCTCCCCAAGGTTCCCTACGCTGGACATACCAAAGCGAAATAAAGCAAGCCATTATGGCAAATCAGCAGCAGTTCTCTTCACCCCCTCAGAGATAAAGGTGGGAGTCCGGCAGCTATAACACGTAGTCATTGCCAAATTTTCTACAGAAAAATCAGGATCTGACGACATAAGAAACTATATCAAACAAAAAATGAAACTCTCCAGCCCTTTCACTACAGGAAACCTAGATAGCAGACACAAATTGATCGTCCTTAGCTCTGCCACTGATGCTATCGAAGCCCTGGCTTGTGTAACTCATCAGACGGTCGATACCTTTTCAGGCTTTTCAGATATTAACCGGACTTCAACATAAAAAAGAGTCCACAAAAAATCAATATGGGTTCGCATTCCTCATGTTAACGTTCTATATTTTATCGAAGGCTTTCTTTGTTCAGTAGGTGATGAGCTCGGAACATACCTTAAAGCTGATGAAAAAACCGCCTAACATATGAAATGATTTTTGTTGAAGTCGATTTGGCAGTGCCCTTGACGAGGGAGCTATTCATTGGTTCTACAACAGGCAAGGGAGAATCATTCAAAATTATTTATGAAGGAAAACTAGCTTATTTCTCTAGATGCTAGCTCCAGGATCATATCATTTCTGGATACAAAAAAACAATACAGAGCCTTGCAGATGCCTCTGTTCCTCTTCAAAAACTGGCCGAGTGCGTGACAACTGACTGGAAGCTCGCGGGGCACGGACGTGACAAATCGAAACACCAAGATGTTCATAAACTAGCCCAGCCCACCAACCCCAGACGACATGTCGTGAAAGAACTTGAGCGCCGGCCTGCTCCCCAGTAGACTCCGCAAAGACCCAACCTGATGTTAACCCATAAGACCCTCTCGCAATGGGTCACCAACAAAAGACAAATCAATGTCACTCTGTATTAAAAGATCATCACAAAAATCATATAGAAGAAGAAGAGCAAGTTGATCTTCATAGCCTACGAAGCCCTAGAAATTTTTTTGCACTTCTTCAAAGTGATCATCAAGAGAATGATTTGGATGATGCTGAGTCTGATCATCAATCTCATGCCTCTGAAACTCAAGACATTGAATTTGCATCCGTCCTGATCAATAAAGGTTCAGTGGATTCAAAGAATCTATTTTTAGGTGCAGATGATGAACCTGGCTCCACCCCAACATCCCCCTTAAGTCAAACAGAGATGAGAAAAAACAAGATTACAAAAAAATGGTTGCCACCAGACGGAGAAAAGACCCTCCAAATTCTCCTACGTTTAGCGCCATTATATGGAACTCTGCGAAGGCATATTTACACTTTTTGATTAAGAAATACTTCCCTAGTATTTTGGTTATCCTAGATCACAAGTCCAAGACTTTTATGATTTAACACCATGCTAGAAAGCCTAGCTTTAAAGCTTTCTTCAGCGAGCCGGAAGTCAACAATAATGTTTGGGTTCTATGGAATCCGGTCTCCGTTTCTGTTAGTAATTTGACCCTCGTGAGCAATGCGTTCATTGCTCTATGAAAGATTCAGCCTTTGGATAATCATTTTCGGCTAGCTTCGTGTATGCGCAGTGGAGCAGGCAAGCGAGGTAGAGGCTCTAAAATCAGTTGCTCATTCATGCTGTTTCAGTCCCAGTGGTTGATTGTCGGAGACTTCAATGTGATTACCTCGTGGGATAAGAAGATGGGAGACAACATAGGTTACAATTGAAATCTTTGAGAGTCAATGACGTCATGGTCAGAGTTGGCGTATCAGCTGTGTTTGGCATGTAATAAAGGTATAGGATAATTAATACCAATGTAGCACGTTTGGTTCATTATTAGGATAAGTATTATTAATCCCTAGTATGCATTTTACTATTTGAAATCAGAATTAATAATCCTTACAAACTATGTGGGATAATTAATCCCGTTACAAATAATACTCCCTAATCCCATACCCCCTACCAAACGTGGCCTAAGGTATTGTTCCTGAGCTTTATTTACGAGAGAAAGGGAAGGGAAAGAGATGAAAATTTTTAAGTTGAGACTGTTCCTGAGTTTTGGAAGGGAGGATTTGAGGGTGTTTGGAGGTTTGACACCCTATATGTTTTCCTCCCAATTTGGTCGAATTAGGAGGGGAAGGGAAGGGAAGTAATATAATAAAAAATAAAAAATAAAACTTAAAATGAGCTTTTTTATTACATTTCAGATTAAAACGTGATCAAAATCAAATCGATCTATTTTTAATCACATTTCATGTACAAAATGTGATAAAATATTTCATATTTAATCACGCTTATTATAAGGAAAAATGACTAAAAATGTGATCTTTAATCACATTGCTATTTGAGATGTGACTAAAAAAATCTATCCATCTTTAATAATTTTTCTTAATATGATGTAATTAAAGATACAATTTTTAACATGCTTGCTTTCTTGAAGCGTGATTAAAGATGGAATTAGGGTACGAAATATAGTCATTTTTACTTTATTTATTTATTTATCATATTTGTTTGAATGAAGCGTGATTAATAGTTTAGAACATCCAAACACCACCATTTTGGATATCTATTAACACATTTACTTGTTTTAAATGTGATAAAAAATGTTATTAAAGTGGTGTTATTTACAATCGAATTTGTAGTAATGATGAGAACTGAAATTATGACTGTAATATTTTTAGAATGTAGTCTTATGCGTTGAATGTTTGATTCGAATGGTGTGTTAGACATCCATAGTTGTAAAAAATGGAGAGTGGAGTTTCAGAAAAAAAAAATGACAGTGAATGGTGATGCCAAGTCAGTCCTCACATTTGTTATGTGCCTCAGTTTGAAATATGATCATATCATGATGTTTAATTATGAGGGAATTAAGTGTATGCTTCTAAGTCAGTGAGTAATATATCAACTTTGCAACAAGAATATTCCTTATTAGTATACTCCTAACATAAATCCACAGAGTGCACATTCAACAAAACAAACCACTAAATTTTGTTCAGTATTTTTGGTAGATTTAATGCATCATTCCGTTCGTAAAAACTATTGAAGAATATAAAGAGAATGTCTAAGTGTTTTCACAAGTGGTTGCAAATATTCCAGTTGTGATTTTATTGCATGAAATCGTGATCCTTGTTTTCTAAATTCTTACAAGTAGATTCAAAAAACACGGGTCACCACCAGCTTGATTTCTTATAAAAAATCATTGCAAGATGATTTCACATGCACTTGTGAAAATATTAATAAAATCTCTTTATATTCCTTAACAACTTAAATACAATGAGATGATGAATTGGATTCACCCAAACTAATGAATAAAACTCTAATCATATGTACAGTTGAATGTACTCTGTGGATTCAAATAGGTCAGCATCTTTCGATCAGGTTGCTGGTCAGGATTTCCAATAAAGGCATTGATAGTTAAAAACACTACAATTTCATATTCAAAGTAATTGAAGAAAAACAGTTCAAGATGAAAAACAAACCACAGCAATCGTTCTGCTGTGTTTGCTGAAGAACAATGGAACAGTAAATAGGGTAGAAAGGACCTGATCGAGTAGCCGACTTCAGAGATTAATTCCTCCACTTTATTAAATGTAATCTAGGGTTTTTATGCACTTATATACAAGATCAAATTCCCTACAATGTACAACTACAGATTTA
>NQLW01000912.1:0-13121 GCA_002312845.1 Kalanchoe fedtschenkoi | reverse complement strand
CCCCCGCAAGCCGGTGCGTACAAGAAATCAGACACACCGAGCTTGGAAGAGGCTGACTCCAGCTGTGCTCCTCCCAACGGCTTTGTCAACATATCTGCCAATTGGTCATCCGACGACACAAATTGTGGTTCGATGAATTTCCTTTGGATGTGTTCCCGCACAAGGTGACAGTCGAGTTCTATGTGCTTTGTCCTCTCGTGGAAGACTGGATTCTGCGCTATATGCAACGCTGACTTGCTGTCACAGTGCAATCTTATTGGTAGTGCAGTCACTACATTCATATCCATCAGCAATCGATGAACCCACACCGCCTCGCAGCACGACGAGGCCATGGATCTGTACTCAGATTCCGCTGATGATCTCGACACAGTGTTCTGCTTTTTGGTCTTCCATGATACCAGGCTCGACCCTATGAAGACACAGTATCCTGTAATCGACCTTCGCGTTGCTGGACACGCTGCCCAATCTGCGTCACAGTATACCTCCATTTGCGTGGATGAGTTTGATGGGAAGAAAAGGCCCTTGCCTGGTGATCCCTTGATGTACCTTAATACCCGATAGGCTGCCTGTATATGATCTTCAGTGGGGGCTGCCATGAACTGGCTTAATATATGCACTGAGTATGTTAAATCAGGTCTACTAATAGTCAGATAAATCAATCTCCCCACCAGCCTTCTGTAAACCTCTGGTTCCTGGATTCTTGCTGCCTCCGAAATGCCCAATTTATGCTTTGGATCAATCGGGTTCCTACATGGCTTACATCCAATGTAGCCACTGTCACTTAGTATATCTAGTGCCTCCGAAATTCCTTCTTCTGATCTTGCTATCTCAAACCCCAGGAAATACCTCAGTGTTCCCAAGTCCTTTATTCTGAATTGCTGGTGCAGATACTCCTTGGTGGCCTGTGTGAGAGCCTCTGATGCTCCCGTGATGATTATGTCATCTACATATACTAGTAGCAGTACTAAATCTCCATTCTTGTGCAATGAAAAGAGGGAGTGATCATTTTGGCTTGCTTTGTACCCAAATGAAATCAATGCCTGACTTAGCTTAGCAAACCATTGTCTGCTTGCCTGTTTCAGCCCATATATGCTCTTCCTCAGCTTACAGACCAAACCCTGCTTCTTGGCTTCTGCATAGAAACCTTGTGGCAGATCCATGTATACTTCTTCTTCTAATTCTCCATGTAGGAATGCATTATTTACATCAAGTTGCTGTATTTGCCATTGTCTTGCTGAGGCTACCGCTTGCAGAATCCTTACTGTGGTCATTTTGGCTACTGGGGCAAAAGTTTCATGATAATCTAGCCCCTCCGTTTGGGTGTATCCCTTTGCAACTAATCTTGCCTTGTACCTTTCCAATGTTCCATCTGATTTGTATTTCACCTTAAATACCCATTTGTTCCCAACAGCATTGGCACCAGGAGGCAGTATTGTCAAATCCCAAGTCTTGTTCTCCTCGAGTGCACTTATCTCATCCTCCATTGCCTTCACCCAATTACCCTGTCTTGATGCCTCATCATATGTTACTGGTTCTTTGATTTTTGATAATTGGAGAATGTAAGCATAATATGATGGTGATACTGTCTCATAACTCATTGACTGTGATATGGGATGCTTGGTTGAAATTGCCCCTTCACAGTAATAATCTTCCTTCCAATAAGGATCCAACCTCCTCCTTGTTGATCTCCTTAGTGATTGACCACTTGTTTCCTCCTGAAATATGTACTCCATTCTTCTTTGGTCAGAGTTTTCACTTAATTCCCTTGGATCTTCAGTCTGTCTATTCTCTCCATTAGTTCCTTCTGGTTCCTGTACCTCTTCTTCACTAATACATTCAGGTACTTCACAGATGTAATCTGTATGATGCCCCTTCTTTTGTCTTTCAATGCAATCCTTCTCTTTAGGCTGTGAATTCTTGAAAGGGAATTGATCCTCTATGAAAACTACATTTCTGCTGACAGATATACTATGTGTCTCAAGATTGAGGACCTTATATCCCTTTTGCCCATGTGGATACCCAAGGAAAACACAAGGTGATGCTCTGCTGTCCAACTTATCCCTTCCTTGTGACTTGTTGTGAACATAACACAAACATCCAAATACTCTGAGGTGATAGTACTTTGGAGGGTGACCATAAAACATTTCATAAGGAGTTTTTCCCTGCAGTTTTCTGGATGGTAACCTGTTGATAATATGAGCAGCTGTCATCACACAGTCACTCCAGAATTGTTTAGGCATGTTTGAACTGATTCTCAATGCTCTTGCTATCTCTAAAAGGTGCCTATGCTTTCTTTCTACCACTCCATTTTGCTCTGGAGTGTATGGGCAGCTCCTTTGGTGTTCACATCCTTGTTCCAACAGAAAATATGTCAAGCTGTGGTTCACAAATTCTCCTCCATTATCAGTTCTTATTCTCCTCACTTTCTTGTCAAATTGAGTCAGTGCCATTCTGATGAAGTTTTTAACAAGTTCTGCAACTTCTCCTTTTTCTTTCATCAGGTATATCCATGTTACTCTTGAAAAATCATCAACAACTGTCAAGAAATACCTTGCCCCTGTGATACTTTCCACTGAATATGGTCCCCAGACATCCAAATGAATCAGATCAAAAACATCATCAGTTCTAATTGAACTTTCATTGAAAGGTAGCTTAGTTTGTCTTGCCATGGGGCAGACTGTACAATGGAATTTCTGATCTAGTTTCATTTTTCTACTTGAAACATACTTGTAAACATAGGATAATTTCTTGTTGGACAAATGTCCCAGTCTGTTATGCCATAGCCTTCCCACTTCATTCTTTTCAGCAACCTGGAAAGCTGTAGATTGCCTTTGATCACTGTCACTTGTTCCCTTATTGAATTGGTACAATCCTGCCTTCATGCTACCAATCCCTTGTAGAGTCTTTTGAACTTGGTCCTGAATAACACACCCTTTATCAGTGAATGTAATGGTGCATTGAGTATCATGAATCAGTTTACTGACAGATAACAGGTTAAATTTGAAGTCTGGGACATGAAGGACATTTCTTAATATGATATCCTTATTAAGAACATAAGTTCCAATATGCCTCACTGAACTAGTTGTTCCATCAGGTAAAATTACTGAGCAAGGTATATTAACTTCCCTGATTTCAGTGAGTAGAGAAAAATGAGGTGTTATGTGGTCTGTTGCACCACTGTCAATGATCCAAACTGAGGTGTAGTTTGCCATTGTTGCCATACAAGTTATACCTGCCATGTTGAAGCCATGAACCTCTGTGCCTTTTGAGCTTTGTGGCAAGAGTGCTAACAATTGTGTTATCTGTTCCTGTGAAAGCTGAAGGTTCCCTGGGTTACTTGATGTCTTCTCTGCTTCATTGTTAAGGGGCGGGTTGTTCTCACTTTGATCTGAAGCAACATTGTTTGCATAGGACCTGTTATAGTTACCTCCTCTACCTGTTCCACTGAATTGTTTGTTCCCCCTTGGAGGATACCCTATAAGTTTGTAGCAGAACTCTCTCAAGTGTCCTGATAATCCACAGTTTGAGCACACCAGATTTCTTCCTCTTCCTCTTCCTTGACCTGTGAAAGCTCCCCTGTTTGGTGAATTTTGGTAGTTGTTGTAGTTGCTGTACCCTCTGCCCGTTACATTCTGTCCATCCTTGATAGGCTGATTGTTGCTGGAGTAAAGAACAGATGCTTCATTCACACTCATTTTAGTAAGTTCCTTTTGGAGCTCATCTTGTGCTATTATGTTATAAGCCTCATCCACCTTTGGGAAAACTTTCAAGGCCAGCATATGAGTCCTGAGCTGAGAATGTTTCTCATTCAATCCCATCAAAAACTGCATACATCTATCGTCTTCTCTGTATTTGTCACTCATCATGTAATCTGTTTCTTCATCTATAAGTGAATCAAACTCATCCCAAAATTCCACCAGTTTTTCAAAATACTCTGCTACTGTTAGTTCCCCTTGCTTCATATTGCAAATCTGTCCCTTTAGTGCAAAAATCCTTGGCCTGTTAGATCCTGAATATCTTCCATGGAGGCTCACCCAAGCAGTTGGTGCATCCTTTGCCCTGAGTATGCTTCCCACAATGGACTTGGAGACTGAGCAAATCAGCCAAGACATCACAGTGTCATTGCATTTCTTCCATTTTGCTAATTTCTGGACATCCTCCGGTTTTGGTATTTCTCCTCTAATGAACTCAAGTTTTGATTTAGCTCCTAGCGCCAACTCCATGGACTTGCGCCATGATCCATAGTTTTTAGTCCCAACTAACACATCACTAACCAGAGACATGTTTGTGTTTTCATTGTTGTTAACATGTAAAAGGTCATCCAGATTTCCATGGTCTGCTGCTGCTACAGCAGGGTTCACTCCTGCTACTACCTGATCTGCCATTCCCTCGGCTCTCAACCAGCACTTTCAGTCAGAGATTTCCCAGGTAAGTAAATCTACTACGTCTAATCTAAGCCTCTAGCTCTGATACCATGAAGAAAAACAGTTCAAGATGAAAAACAAACCACATCAATCGTTCTGCTGTGTTTGCTGAAGAACAATGGAACAGTAAATAGGGTAGAAAGGACCTGATCGAGTAGCCGACTTCAGAGATTAATTCCTCCACTTTATTAAATGTAATCTAGGGTTTTTATGCACTTATATACAAGATCAAATTCCCTACAATGTACAACTACAGATTTAAGGCTGAAAACAGCCCGTATTCCTAGGCCCATTGCTGTCCCAAAATACAGTCCTGCACTGAAACTAAGGGAATCTCTTTCCCTCAGATTCTTCCTTCCCAGGTGAAACGGCGTCGCCTTGTCCCTTTTCTTTCTTCCAGACGTTGCCGTTTCCTTTCTTTCCTTTCGCGCCACTCTTGCTCCAGGCGACGTCGTTCTCATTTTCTCCTTCATCGGACGACGTCGCTTCTATCTTCTTCTTCAGTAATGCCTTGGCTGATCCCCTAGGAAGTCTTGGAGTGGGCATCGCCCTCCTCGGGGGCCTTTGCCTAAGAATCTCAGGGCCTTTGCGGGGCACCTCAGAGGCCTTAGCATTTGCGCATCGAGGCCTTAGCTTTGGCACCTTGAGGCCTTAGCCAAGGCACCTCACCTACATTAGGGATCTTGGCCTTGGCATCTCATCCACGTTGGAGCTCTTGGCCTTGGCACCTCACCCACATCAGATCTTTGGCCTCTGCTCGCCAACCTTGAGGGCCTTGGTCATAGCCCTCATCATCCATCTTTGGTGTCTTGGTCTCGGTTCCGAATCTCATATAGTAAACCTCATTACATCATTACTACACTTTAGGTAAGTGCTAAAATGTAAACAAATTAATACTCACCTGAGTTTGATTTGGATGAGATGGCATGGGGCGGCAAGAGGCGACAACGGGGTTGGATGCGGCCGGGGAGGTGGGGTGACTATGGCTAGGATGATGATATGGGTGCGAGCAGGCTGAAGCTAGAGTGGTAATGAGAGGGGAGGAAAAGAAAGAGGACAGTGGGGAGGGAGAATTAGGAAAAAAGAAAGAGGTATAAGAAATGGATCTGAGCTCGATTTAGGATTTTTCAATAAATTTCCAACCATGTGTCGGCATTTTTGGTCACATTTTAAGTTGGTTGCAATCTGACCGCAAAACAACAACAAAAATGGAAGATGTCCCGGAAGTTTTTGGTCATGTTTTGGTAAAATCTAACTAAAACAGAATCAAAGTCCGAGATAGTTTTGATCTCTGATATTTATGATTAGTATTTATAAGATGTTTTTTTCAATCTGTTTGTGAGATAATTTTTGCCTTTTTATAAACTATCAAGGAACTTGGGTGGAAAAATTTCATCTAGTTTCCGACCCGGGCTTATTTTGACCAAAAAATACACATATTTTGATAGTGAATCTTCTAAGTGTATGCTATTTTATGATCAAGAGTTAATTTGCATGAACATGTATCATCCTCAAATGTTAGACATGCCTTATAGTCTTTCACTCAATAACCTGATAAATTAACATATGTTGGAAAATCATTATTTTTGCATAACGTATTGACCCGCATCGTAAAAATGTCACACTTCAATGCATCATACTTTTGAACGTCTGTTTCTCATTGTAGCTTCAAATCTTCTATAAGCGGGCAAGATAAATATCCATCTCATTTCTTGATTTTTTAAGTCCCAATCTCGAAAGTGTGTTGCATTATGTAATTCTTCTTCATACATAATCATGGCGACGAATTCTAAATAATAAGAAGGACCGGCCAACTGTTGTGCTACTGTGATTGTCGAATATATCACACCTACAATACTAAAAGCCAACCTCTAATTTCTTAGTTCATTACTGAAATCTAGTCATCATATTTCAAATTGCTTCCGCTAATTTGATTCTACTAGGTGCCACATGTTTCCATCATTTATTCTACTATCTGCTTACCACACTCACGATTCTGATTATTCCAGTATACCGTACATCCGATCAACCTTAGTATCACTAGGAGGTACCACATCACCTTCGTAAAGACCACTTTTGACATGCTCAACCTTCACAAATTTCTGATGGTATCATATAACACTGAATTTTGATCAGTCTATGGTGTATTTCGAATCACCCATATAGTAATAGAATCATTTGCGCAATGATTTATCTTAATATACTCGATACACATGGATAAAATATTATCCGTATCATAAGTGTCTAAGAAGCTTGTTAACGTTTGACAGCATATAACCGAAAAGTAATAAAAGACATGAACAAATTATCACTCCATCCATATGTTGGTTTTTTTAAATTGCATGATTTTAGCACAGCAGATAATTTAATGAAACGTGTGAATCCGAGATATAGAGAGTTATCACTGTCGATCTTAATAGTTTCAAATAGTTCTCAATTTTTTCATTATTACCGAAAATGTGAGTTAGCACTTTATCAAAATCGTCATCTTCATTTACATCGCCTCTTTGTTCGGTGTTCTCACCTTCCCTCGCACCTGTTTGATCTCCTCCTAAAAGTTAGGTTCATTGCGTAGGTACAAAATCAGATAGGATGAATCAATACCGTACAGACAGATGACAATTCCAATATGAAGAGATGGCCATACTTCTATTATCTTAATTCAAACAAGGTTAGGGGATAAATTTTTTACGTCTTGTCGCAGTAAGTTTTAGCCAACTCATAAAAGTCACAGATACCAGCATTATATTCACCGCTCAAACGACTGGATTTCATTGAATATATGTTAACTTGATCCACAAAAATTAAAATTGAATCATCATTACTGTAAATATGTGAATACAAAAATACGCATACAAGTTGCAACAATGAGTGGAAGATGAAACTTTTTCTGAATTTGCCGCAATGAAAAGTACTCTAGGAGTATATGTATTTATACATTTATTATTTCAGGAACGCATATGAAATCCTTGAACATTTAAGTTTTTATCATAGATGACACGTATAAATCCTGTTGAAAACTGAATGGTTCTCATTAAAGCGCTTCTGAAAAAAAACTACAATGAGCTTTAACTTCAGACGGTGTTTGGTACTTAAAACGTAGTTAATCAGGTAAGGTTATACACGAAGCTTGAACCTAACAAACACTGGAAAAAGGTCGATTTTAAACGTCGGTTCTTACAAATAAACGCAGTTAATTATACAATGCACGTACCGCAATGCTTTTTACCTACAAATGTCGTCTATACTAATAAAAAAAGTCTCAAATTACAGAAAGTGCTTTTAACAAAAAAAAAAAGTGTCGTCTTTAAGCAAAACACAGTCTTATGTGATCAAAACAATTATTGTTGTATTACATTCATGTACATGGGAAGTTGAAAATAAAATAAAATCGTTAAATTGGTGCTTGCCAGGGTTCGAAACTAAGACCCCGAGGTGAGTCAACTTGGTGTTCTAACTGACTACCAACTCAACTACCCATGGTCGGGTGTTAAGTAAATAAATTATAAAATTTAGTTTTAAATTTAAGAATTCAACTTGAAATTTATCTCAAAACTATAAATTGAAATATTAGTAGTCAAAATTAAATTTAAAACAATTAATAATATATTTTCTAAAAAAAAATTAAGTCAAAATAAAGTTGTGAACACATGGTATTATTCATACGGAAAGATTTGGCAACCACACATTGCCCATCAGCATGTGAATTATTCTAAGTCCAATTATCACTATAAAGAAACGTCCCTTGGCAGCAAGCTTTTCTACATTATTGCTTACTTCCAAAATGAAAGCAATCGTCATAGAAGTGTTCCCCAACGGGGCTAAGAACACAGCCTACAGCAGCCCGGCCAGTAATAATCCCAGACTGGCTTATCTCTTCTTCTCCTTCCTTCTATTGCTCACTCTCATTCCTCTTTCTATTCTCAATGACTTGCGCACCTTATCGTTTCCTCCTTCCACCAAAAGACTGCACTCCAGCACGAACCAGACGAGCAGCTTATTAGGAAAGAATAAATCATCATGTGACGTGTTCGTTGGACGATGGGTGAAGAATTCTTCAGTGGAACCGTATTACACTAACTCAACTTGTCGGGAGATTTACGACCAGTTGAACTGCATGAAGTTTGGAAGGGCGGATTCGGATTTCTTGAGATGGAGGTGGAAGCCTGATGAGTGTGAGCTGCCTCGGTTTGATGCTGGTCTGTTCCTGGAGCTCATGAGAGACAAGTCATTGGCCTTTGTTGGGGATTCGGTTGGGAGGAACCAAATGCAGTCCCTCATATGCCTCTTGTCTCAGGTACGACCTCCGTACCTCCACTTTCATGGTATTTTAGCTTGCCAGAAGCTAGTGCATATAAATCAGTAGTTAATAGCCGCCGCATAGAGAATTTGAGCCATAATGAATTTGAGGGTCATGAAAAAACTATGCATGTGTTTCAGCGATGAGGGAGGGGTTACGTTTTCAGACATGAGGGACGATTGAAGGGAATATGTGTGTTGGCTGTTTTGATAATATCCAACCAATAATTTGTAGCACCAGGATAAGCAAAAGAAGAGTATAAACCACTGATTAAGCAAGTGCGGTGGCGGTGGATAATGATGAGTCACATGGATGCATGTATAGGACCCAGCTGGCCAGACTGGCCATTTTGTGAAACAACATGTTTGACTGCATATACACTTGATTCTCTCCAATTATTAACAAGCTCGTTGCCTGATCATTCATTAATTTTACAGATGGTATCTGCGCTAGCTCTTAATTAATTATTAAACCATACTCTGTATATATATTTATTGTGATGGTGAGAATGTCTGTAATTGGGTTGAAATACAAGAGAACAAAGGCAGGAATAAGCAGGGTATATATAGAATGTGGATAAAATAAAACCACATTGAATTTGTAAACTGTGAACTCATCATATCCATTGATTTTGCATAATCTAACGGATCTTAATTTTTGTATTTTAATTATATTTTATCTTCATTTTTATTTTATTGATAAGATTAAATACTTTCATTAATTATCTCACCTCATTATTTACAGTAAATCTATGAATATCTTTCTTTATCTATTTCATCGGCCAACATTATCATTACTTTCTTTTTTATTAAACATAAATCAAATTATGCACCACGAGATTTCAATTGTGCACAAAAAATCAAATTGTGCACCGAGATTGAATTGTGCATCAGTGCTTAGAGATTGAAGTGTGCACCAGTGCACCGCAATGTAATTGTGCACCAAAATATATAAAAGGTCTTATGTGCATTAAAAATGATAAAAGTGGGGCGTGAGAAGTTGGTTTATGGGAGGAGTAAAAGTGAAATTAGCCGGTTATTTGAGATTTAATTATGGGGATGAGATATGCTTACCTAATTTATCTCATCATCATCCGATTAGTTAGTTAATGTCATTTAGTTGCTTTAATTTAAATTAAATTGGTGCATTGATTTTAAAAAAATTAACGATCAGATTTGGTTCACAGTTTACAAATCCAAACAGATTTTCACTCGATCCGCCCCTATATATGGATGAATCTTAGTTACTGCAAACGCATTTGACGTTTAGTCTCACTGCACTCTTCTTGTTTGCTTCCATTATTTGATCTAACAATGTAATATTGGTTGTTTCTCCCAGCACAAAAATAATGTTACTTGTTAATTATTTATATTTGGAACTTATTGATTTATATTTGTCTGCAAACCGAACTAGCTACATTGCATGTTGTTCAGATTTCTCAATCAATATTTGACAACATATCAATTATTTGAATTAAAATAATCTCCGATCATATATATTAGGTTGCATGCAAATTTTATGTAAACAACAGGTTAAGTTAGCTAGCACTATTGACCAAAATAATACAAAGCATGCACCCACAATTCATGTACAAAATATGATGGATGATGCTTCAGTGCTGTGATGTGATTGATTGAATAAAAATGAATACAGGTAGCTTATCCGATGGATCAGTCTCAGAACTACACGGCCGACATAATAAACAACCGGCGGTGGTTCTACCCAGACTACAACTTTACACTGGCTATGCTTTGGGCACCTTATTTGGTGAAGGTTAGGGAGAACACTCCATGGGCAAGGGACAACATGATGCAGCTGGACTTGGACCGAGCTAGCGAGACACTTATCACCACGCTTATTACCCAAAGCGTGGGGATAGGTCTTATTTAATTTAATTAAAAATTGAATCGTGGTTACAAGTTTAAAATTTAAAATGCTAATATTTCAATCAATTAACCTATTACCACGCTTAATTATAAGAAGCGTGGTAATAGGTGTAGCCTCAATTCCATAGCCACCAATTACCACGCTTTATTTGATTAATTACCACGCTCATAGTAATAAGCGTGGTAAAAACAAAAGGCGTGGTAATTGGAAGCGTGGTAATAGCTCAAATCTGTAGTAGTGCAAATACTCGAGTAAAACTCAAGCTCGGCTCGAACTCATTAAAATTAAACGAGCCGAATTTGGACATGTATTTTAAAAGCTCGTTAATACTCGGCTCGAGCTCGAACTCGTGAAATTTTAAATGAACAAACATAAACACTTTACTACTCGGCTCGACTTGGCTCGTTTAATTTGCACCCCTATGTATGGCACAAGCATGGTGGCCAGTAATACGTTAGTAGTAGGCCTACTGGAATTGAGTTGGAAATCCTCAGTATATTGCTAGAACATGCTGATCCGGACCATACTATAAATCACATGGCTCTCTTTGGATTGTGAAAAAGTGAGGGAAAAGAAAATTAAGTGAAAATTTGAAAGGAATTGTATGTTTAGTTTAGAGAATTTGAGGAAATAAAGATGAAAAATTATGAAGAAAATTTTAAATCAACGAGTTTTGTTCTATTCCCCAACAATTTTTATTCATAATTAAACAAAGAAAAATAGAGTGAAATCCACAATTGAAATTTTTTTTCCCCTGTCATATTCCTTTCCCGTCATTTATCCTAAACCAAACATAGGATAAATGATGTAGTCATAACTCATAACAAGCTAGGGCAAAATCGATCTTCTTAATTCTTAAATATTGGAACCTCTATTGACCTTAATAGACATTAATTTATATAGTTTTGCCGGGGATAAGAGGTAAGTGGTTTGGTGTTGGGTCCAGTTACAAGTCCCACAAAAGTACAAGATGGCCATGGCGTTGGAAGCCAATTAGGGCATTGCCTCTTAGACACTCTTTGACGTTGAAACCAGTGAATGAATGATTAGACACTCTGCAGTCTCCCATCACCTTCCTCAACTCTCTGCTCACATATCATAAATTCTCACACTGCCTTATGTATGCCCTGCCCCATGTCGCAACACTTTATTTACAGTATACACTCGCCGCCTTTATATGTGAAAAGAGCTATTGCTATTCCATAATCATTTAGGTTGGCTCCTCTAACTAATAAGGTGATGACCTAATGATATTGGGTGTTGTCTAATAATTTCAAGGTCCTGGTGTGCGTGAGTTGGTCCGCAAAATGGGGAACCACTATCGATCCCCTTAATAAAAAAAAATTGGCTCCAAATAATTCTAATTAACATATTTGTATTAATTTTGGAATTATACAGGAAACACGATCTCAAACATAAAAATTTGAGAGAGAAAAATGAGATTTGTTTGATTTGGAATAACAAAAAAATAGAATGAAGGTTTCAAGACTCTTTTTAATTTAATTTAATTTTTCAATCAATTTTCTTTCCCACAAACTTCATTATTCTAAATCAAACATAAAATTCTTCCTAACTTTTCTTCAAATAAACCAAAAATCCAAAGTTAGAGAAATATTCGTACATTACCAGGAACATAAAAAACAAACGGATGACATAACTGCATATGCAAAAAGAAATAGAAAAAACGATTCCCTAACGAAACTGGCACTATAAGTAATTAGCTAGAAGCAACCAGCAGGCAGCAGGCACCACAATTTACTGAAATCATTGCATTTATAAAAGTCAAACTGGTAAAAACTTTTGTGTAAAAGAAGATGAAGAGGGGATAAGAGTCAAAGTTTGACCACATCTCGTGGCCTTGACCAAATCCACACCCTCGACCGTTGGTTAGTCTCATTAGACGGCATTCGCTGAATATTACTACCAGCACACTTGCAATACAATCCATGTTTTTGTTTGTAAGGATAAAATTTAAAAGGGGTCTTGAACTATCACCGCTTATCCAATTGCGGTCAGAACTATCACGATTTTCAAAAAAGATGCGATGAAAAAAAAATTAAACTGATTTTCTAAAATAAAATTTACCATTACATTCCTAACATAATATTATTTAAGACTTAAATTTGTGTGCGAAGATTACGTCATTTGGTTATCAAAAGACGTCGTTTTCTTTATGTGCGCAAAATGGTATAATTTATTTTGATAACCAAACAATGTAATTTTTGCACACAAATCTAAGTCTTGTAATAATATTAGGTTAGGTATGTAATGGTAAATTTTATTTTAGAAAATCAGTTTAATTTTTTTTTCATCGCACCCTTTTTGAAAATCGTGGTAGTTCTGACCGCAATTGGATAAGCGGTGATAGTTCAGAGCCCCTTTTGGTTTTTCTCCTTTTTTTTTTTTTTTATTAGGGTTTCAGTACGAAATATTTTAATATAAAATAAAATGAATTAATTGTGTCATAAACCCGTCACTATAAATGCCAGCCTTTGTGCCTCCTCATTTCC